>CAKNWT010324660.1:17046-31796 GCA_932066315.1 Andricus coriarius | reverse complement strand
GGAAGGCCGGATCAAAGGCCATCTTTGGGAAGATTAAGAAGAAGTATTGCCATGCGAGTTAACGCGTTGGTGATCGTGGAACAGATTAACCAGCCAGTTTGACCAGAGCAGAAAAGAACCGCAGCCTTTATCTGTTTACCTTGTAACCCTTTTGCGTTTGCGGAACTTGGCTCACGAAATGAACGCGATTGAGACAACTCGCGACTCCGGATTGAGATAGAATCTCAGCAACTTGCTGGTGAACGATTGGCTCCCGCATCAGACTTTTAAGACAAAATGAAAGTATCCACCTTGAGATAATACTTTAAATGCCACCTTTAACGTTGCCGATTTATTTCCCACCTCAATTTTTCGAAATATAGTAAAGTTTATTTTGTCCCTGGAAGTTGGGGCCTTTGACCTGTCTCAGAGGATAAGGTCAGAGAAACGAGCTCGGTACGGGAACTCGCGATGCTCGCATTGTTAGAACATGGGGTGTATCTCGATGACGAAGTGCGTCGCGCTCAGGTTTATATATATATATATATATATATATATATATGTACACGATATAATGTACGTAACGTACTTACACGGCCAGTATCAACGCACGTGAGCCTCCTATCTCGGATAGATCACTGGGTATTAAACCTCTGTGATTCGCGAAACGATTCGGTATACGCGACTTCACGATTTCGCGGATTTATGTCCGGGACTGTAATGCATTTACGGTCGAGTGTGCGATTATTCAGAGTGCTGATTTCGAAAGCAGCCTTCGCATAAAAACGAATATTCCAAGTTTTATGCTTTAAATCCATTACAGACGATAAAAAAAAGATCACGATATGCTTGAAGTAAAGGCTACTCAAATCCGCAAGAGTCAATGTCCCCAGGGTGAACGTCACAGATACGAGGGACACTTCTGGAGATACGGATGACCAAGCGGTTTTGTTAATCAGGGTTAAGCTCGCGCAGATGATGTTCCAAAGCGATCATGAGTTGCACTCTGGGTCCCGTTTAATCCGAAATAAATCGCGAAACCTGAAGGATTTAACGTTGCGTCGGAAGCGAAGTATAACGAATCGTTCAACACGAAAACGATTTCAGTGACAATGTAAGCGATTGTAAATATGTGCCCACACGATCCCCATTATGAACACAAAGGTTGTTGAAAAAACGAAAATTTCTCCGTTACTTTGCTTCAAAGGTGTATATAAAAAGTAAAGAAAACCTAATTGTGTACGTTACCATCTTGAAAAGGGGACAAGCTTCTGGTAACTCCAGAGTGTAAGAAAGGATACATACCTGCAACAAAATTAAAAGGAGGCTTCATTAGGAGTGGGTAATGATTAAAAATACCGGATTTCAAAATATCCATTGCTAAAACTATCCGCAGAGTACATGCTGATAACCAGGCTGATTTTAATGGATACATTTTCTGGCCTCTGACCAACTGAAAAAAAAAAATCCTCAAGTTTACTTCGCTTGCAAATGATTTAATGCAAAACAAACTATTAAAAATATCCTATGGAATAGATCATCCAAGAGTAAGTAAATAAAAGTGATTTTTTTACTCGAACATTATTCAAAGGAAGTTTTAAGCGATCGAAAATAGATTCTCGGGGTGGAATCGTACACGTGAAGTTGTAAGTTGCAACCAATCGGTGAAGAAATACGTACGAGGCCTTGAGGAGCAGCTACTGCTAAGAGGACTGCGATTTAAGCGACAAAGAGATAAAGAGATCGTAAGACCTGGCGTGGCGCGGCGCTGTGCAGCTGCATTGCGTTGTACCTAAGTATCTTTGAAACTCGGTGCTGGCGAGGCAGGAAAAGAAAACTGCACACGTGATACATGGAAGCTGTTCCTGGCTAGGCTATGGGGAACGCTATGACAAAATACACCACTGTACCTCCGAGCATTCGCTTTACGACTGGAAAAGTGCAAAACGCTCGCTCCCGGGAAAAAAGTTTGCTCCAACCATCCGTTTATGCCCTTTCAATATATTACATTCCCTCTAAAATTCAGTTGTAAAAAATTCATTTTATTTCATATTTCCATTTTTATTACTAAAATTTTCAACAAAAATGTGGGACTATATCCACAAGGCTCATATGAAAAAAGTGTGTATATAACAGGAAATTGCAATAATTAAATAAATATGCATAGTAGAATATATAGCGAATATATGTAGCAAAGGAAGTATACTACATAATTCTTGTTCACTACACTCAATTTCCCAGTTTTTTAAACTTGATTTAAATATTTTTAAATTAGTTGCAAATGTTCTGTTGGCGCATCAAGTTTTCAATTCATCAATGCGATCAGTCAATGGAAAATTATCTTGTTTAGGAATTATACACCACCGGCGAAAATTATCTATACGCCTGTTTTTTCAACTGTTAATCTTAGTGCCTTCATTTTTAGAATATTAGCTGTATCATGAGAATTTTTTCCTCTTATTATTGCGAAAGATAATAAAATTCTGCATCTGATAAGCCCAAGTTGAATGCAAAATGTGAATACTATTAACAGATATTGCAAAAAAGACGTCCAAATACTAACAAAAACACAGATTAGGAAATTCCTCTCCGCGAGAGCTTCGATCCCACATAGTTTCGTTATTTTAGAAATCCTTATTTAAGAGATATACCTATGAAAGTTTGGGTAGTCTAACCTTTGATCAATGCAGATGTTGGCATTTTTAGCTCTATTAGTTGTTTACAAATCAAGATATATTCATTTATTTATATGGTCGATAAAATAGAGACATTGTGATCTATTTATCCCAAGACCAATTTAAAAATACAATTATTGTGCTTTGTAAAAGTTGTTATATTTTCGGTTGGATTAAAAAAGACAGACTTTGAATAAGTAATTACCGACAATGTTCCAAAGGGAAAATTATAGACAATTTATCTGGGAGGATAATTCATTTGAGCGTGTTATACCGCAATCTATCCAAGACCTGATCCAGCCACTTTTCTTATTTCGCTTTCTTGGTATCGTACCACTCGTTGAGAAAGCGAGTTTCGCGAGAGTTTGATTAGTCGAAGAAGATCAAACGGGGAAACCCAATACCTATATATATATTGTCAGAGTTTCGAAAACTCCGGGATGCCTCGATCGGCTGTGAAGCAAACTTTCTCGCGGGGTTTGTTTTACCCACGTAAGATTCGTTGGCCGCGAGACGAAATCGCAAAACCGAAATTAAGGCGAAAATCGATTTTCCACGGGGTCTCCAATCTCAAGTTTTATGGAGTCAAGGTAACGCTTTGAAGGCAGGAGTTAATGGAAGTGACGCTAAAGTTTCTTTCGCCTTTAACCACTTTTCATCGGACCTTTCTCTTTCAGAATTCGCGTAACGAATTTTGTTTATCTTGGAAACTACGAGATAACAAAATCCGACAAAATGAACAACCCCCTTTCAGAAGCTAATATTCATTCTTATCAATATCAATTATTATTTTACGTAATAAAATTTCTTTGAATCCAGCAAAAAAAGTATTCAAAGTGTTTTTTTATTTGTTTAGCAAAGGTACTTAGGACTGGAAGGGTACAAACAATCGATTACTCTTCCCTGGACTTGTTTGACATATGCGCTACTAGAAAAGAAAATACTTGGTGATTCGAAGTGAGAACTATCTTAAAGTGTCGTTAGCAAGTCATCCATTATGCGACAAAGGCAGTCGTAAGTCCAGGCCGCGAATCTTCGACGAACCTACAGCGGACACGCCTCACCCACACTTTTCATTTTTCTTTCCATCCGTTTTACTCCTTTATTTTCCTGCTTTGTCTTCTTTTTCTTCTTCATCTTCTTCGGAAGAGCTTAAAGAGTCCGAAACGCCAGGAATACTGTCGATTTAAGAGTACTTTAAGAAAACTTTCCAGCAGCGAGGGTGAGGCATACACATTATACATCTTTGATTTGAATATTACTATTCTATTGTATGAATGTTAAAATTATATTTTCAAAACTATTCGGAATTATATCGTTTAATTTATATCAAATTAAAAAGTTAAATGGTGTAAACATCGCTAAGTCTTTGAGAAGCTGAGGATATCGAGTATCCATTTTGTTTTGATGAAAAAAATCAAAATTTCGTTATTCAAAGGCGGCAATGGCTGTGCCTCCGGGGACCTGTCGAGTAATTCAACCAGCGGTAAATAAATGCACAGTGATAAAATTTGTTTTCATCATCGCTGAAACCACGATCAGGCCGCGGTCGTTGATGCACAGAATTATCCCAATGTATAGCCAATTTTAACTGAATTTAGTGTCGATGTGCATTTTATTTAAAACAGATACACAATCTGCCACGCAATGTTGATGCCATATATAGGGCATATTTTAATTGGTGAAAATGTTCAGATTGAGCTTTCCTATTGCGGGTTTTTATTTTAATAAATCTGCGAATTCAATACCCGGGTCTGCTAATTTGCCAATTAACTTATTACAATTTCAATTTTTCGGTCAAACGTAAACTCGTTCGTAACAAAGTTTTAATTATATCAAGAATGAGATTTGAAAATATCAGATAATTTAAAAATCGAGAATGGAATACAGGCGATAAATTATCCGTGAACATTTTCATTACACAATTATGATGATAATAATAATAACGAACTGATCGTCCTCCTTTCGAAATTGTAATATATGTCTAAGGTTCTCGAGACGATTGTGTTCTGCGAAGACGCGTAAGGCTTTCAATTAGGAAAAATTGTTCCTCTATTATTAAGCGCTGTATTTAAACACGATAAGGTTGCAATTACATGCCTTTCTCTTCTTGCCTGGAGCACTTTTGCGCTCTCTGGACTATACAACACTCCTCAACGGCTTTCAAGAAGTTCGAAGAGCGATTATATAGCAACTGATTGCACGTCTTCGACTCAATGGTATTAGTTCTTAGAGTCTCTTAGCTCTTATAAAACACATCCAAAAGCTCACAAATATTCCTTGCTACAGAAGTCTGGTTTAAAAATGCCATGGCTTTCCCAAGATTTTCACGGCCTATAGCAACAAAATGAATCTTAATTGATTTTATGTTAGAGAAGATACATCTAAATACAACGTTATATAATTTGCGAAGAATTCGAATGTGGGAGTAAAGGTGCGTGCAAATCATGCAAGAATTGGCTTGTATAATACAAAGTGATGTGCAGTGCATTCGCCCCTTGAATCAAGAAAGATCCAACCGCACCCAACCCACGCAACCCAGACTCAGAATTTGAGATTACGTATAAATTCAATACCTCGTTTTTGTTAATCTTCACCAAAGTGACAATTTTTCACATAAATGTACCTTTTACATTGGCCATAGGACACTATAGATACCAATATTCTATCAAAACATCAACATAAAGCTTTATGTCCAAAACGAGTTATGATCAACGCAGAGATTGAGATTTTACAGCCAGGCTGTCCTGAACTTGAGATAAGCAGTTTGGTTTTAAATTCTTACCACGTACTGCAGGATAAAAAGAAGTCTCACTTTTTAAGCTTTTAACGACTTTCTTACTTTTCAAATCATTCTTGCCCTTTTTCACTCGAATCGTTAATTCCTTTTCAAGTAATTTTCTTAAGCTTCGATTTTTCAACTGTGGTATATTCATTATGAAGATTCTCTCTGGGGGTTATAGTCTAGTAACGAGATATAATGTTCAGAAATTTGGAAATAATCGACGATAAGGGGAGTTAGCAAAGAACAAGTTGCAGAAAACTCGTTAGTCCTATCAGAAATTCTATATTTAGGACATTCGAATGTAAGGGGTGCCTTCACATTTGCATAGGTACGCCTGTAGCGGGCGTGCATGGTAGGTACACGCCCTTGTATAATATCGATATGCATAATGTATAATTCACACCCTTTTGACGTTTCGGAAAATCACAGGACTTTCAGATCGTCAGACTTTTCTTTTGCAGACTTTGCTTTTTAACGTCTAATCGATTCAGAAGATTTAATTGAACCTTTCACGCTCCAGGAAGTCTCCTGGGCTTTGCAAATGATTGATTACGACATTGATCCTATTTTTCCGGTAAAATTTCTTATATCACCCTAGGCGACACAGAAAGTCAATCAAAACCTGTTGAATTCGATTAGCAGACCCTATTCCCTGTCAGGTGATAAGAAACTCTGACTTTTTATAAATTTCCTGACTCTTTCAATAATAAAATCCAAAATTAATTTATTACTGGCGTAAATCGGCTTCAAATTTAATTCTAAATATCCTAGACCTATTTTTAAGTGGGAAAATTATATTTAAAGTCCCGTCGGAAGATGACTTTTTGTTTAATGAGACACACGAGACAAGTGTGCTGCTTCCGCTCGCGATTTAATTAGCGGTCGACTACGACAGAAAGAAGCGAGTGACTCGCAGGTGGGGTCCTCTCTCTTTGGAGGCAAAGCCGGAGAACGACGCTTGCATTTTTTAGAAGTCGTTTCAGCGCTTGGAATGGTCGTCTCTTGAATTATGCGCGTTTCTCTGCCACGCCACGACACGAGGGAATCGTCCAAGAGGTAATGGTAGTGAATTGTTGCAAAATTAAAACGTGATCGCTTAAAAACGCCACATTTCCAGTCTTCAAAATTTACACGTCTTTCTCGCTGTCCCGAACCTAGTCTCGGGATTACCTAGCATGAATATGCACGCTAAGATGGAGCACGATGGGACCTTTTCTAATTATCCAAAATTTTCCTTAAGCAGACCTCAACTTTCACAATTGTCTCACAAAAGACTTCATTCAAAACTCGTGAATTAATGAAAGTAATAAATTTCAGACCATGTCTAACTTTGTGTGAATTTTCCCGAAAATAATTCATCTTCAACTTTTGGGTCAGGATTTTAAGTGCAAAATGAGGTGCATTAGGGATGAAACGAACCTTAAATTAGAGCAACTTTATTAAAACTTCTCAGAAAAGTTCCCTATTTTTGGCCTAATTCAAGAACTAAGACCTGTCTTACACATTTTGCGTCCGTCCAAAAGCCAATTAATTTCCTTCACTCTCGTTCTACAATGAGTTTTATATCCAATTATTTAAAATTGATTAAATTCCACCCACTGCTTCAATCAAAAGCAAACTTGTAGGATACAAATTTAATCTCGTATTAATTAGACCAAATTCCGATATTTGAATCGGTAAATGTATTTGATAATTTTACCTATTTTCTGACTCGTAATTAATTATTATCAAGCTAGCAGGGTAATTGCGGTATTTATTTATATTGAACTGAATTTTAATTGGATTTTGCATCAATTATACGATTCTGAAAGATGAACGAACCCCCCACCCCCCTCCCAATAAAGGTTTATAAATAATGTTTTGAGATAGAATTGCATGTTCTTTATCCATTGAGAATGACTTTTCGCTGGAACGATCATATTCCGGTAAAACAAACCAAGTGGGATTAACAGCATGGTCGAACGGAATGCAGATTTGGCTTTTGCCATCATTAAGTCCGTAAAATCTAGACCCGATAACTAATTTACAGTATATTATAGGTACGCTGCACATGACATTCAAAACAATTGACACATATCCATAAAGTCTAATTTCGTTTTCATCACTTTGTCTTGTTTGCCAATAAGAGACAATTTAATTATTGAAATAGTCAGAACTAGTTTTCTAGTTAGAAATGCGCGGTTAAATAGTCTCAATTAAAATCAATTCTGTTCAGAAAATAACAATTAAAATCTAAATAAAAATGTTTTCGATGACTGAACCTGGGAACTTATAAGAATACAAAGAATTCAGAAACATGTGTACGAATTACGGGGAGAGGTTTCACGTATACACAGAGAAAAATGGATGTTTACACGTAACATTAAGATATTTAGTATGTAGAACCTAGTAATCAACTATAGTAAGATATTCGTTAATATCTGTATTTTAGTCGGTATTATTTTGTCTTTAATTATCTAGGTTTTAAAATCAATTTTTCTCCGTGATTGTGACGAAAATTAATTATTAATTGATAATTTGAAAGGTTCTATCCCTGACTTTTTGTGAAACTTTGTTTGAACTTCTTATCAAGACCGGAAGTGTATTGAAGAGCTAGACCCGATTTCTATTTTTTAATCTCATTCATTTAATTACACTCAAGATTCCTGAAGTAATCGTTTGCTAAGATTGCAAAGCGAGCCGTGGTCAGTTCTGCTTACTGTTGAGGGCCACCACGGCACATATCAGCCCACGGGTACATGCCTGACTTTATTTCGTTTTTACAGCGGTATCCTAAATGTATTTCTGTGTTTCGATTAATGAGACGGCGATAAAGCAAACAGGGGAACTGGCCAGGGCACGCTTGTATGAACGTGTTTGAACATAGAGATAGAAGAGAATGAAGAAGTGAGAGGAAGGAAGAGGAAGGAAGAGGAACAAAGATAGGTTCGTTCTTGCGGTTTAGTAGGCGCTCTTTCCGACTAGCACTGGCTCCCGATCAACGCGAGCCCAGCGGTAGGTAGGAAGGTATACGTAATTGCAATATCATTAATTAAGTATAGGTCCGCCATGGTGGTTCGTTGCGCGACACTTTTTATCAGTCGCTCACGAATGGTCAGAGCAGGAGCCAGGGAGAGCAAGTCCTGCGAGTCTCTCCCGTCCGACTGGTCGGCCAGCTCTTATCTCTCCAAAGATTCCTCGGCTTTAATTGCGCTAGTCATTCGTCCTCCTCCCTGCGCCCCATCTTGCCCACGACTATCTCCTATGATCCCCACGCTTTCGACGATGGGAACCGAGTAATCGAGTCGCAAGCTACTTACAGAATTTCATCTCTCCAACTTCTTATATCTTAATAGCACCAGTAGGTTTTAAAAATCCCACGAGACTGTTAAAAAGATCAGCACCAAATAAATATCTCAAACCTTCTTTGGGCATAGATATCAGTTCGAATGGAATTAAACTGGTGATGAAAAAAAACAGGTCGACGCTTTCCTTTCTCGTGTGTGTATCTTTAAGTTTTCTTGTGCGAGGTTAGTCACATCGTGCATCTTTTAAATTTGTCTTGAATCATTAATTTGAATATGAGAGAATTGCGAAATAAGAACTAGAATCCGCAGCCCGGGAAGGAGACCTGGAATCGGCAAGCGCAAGGTGGATGGGAGGTGGTTTCTCTATGGACTTGCACGTCCAGCGTCGTGATCTTCGTCCCAGGTTGGTACTCTATTTCGTTCTATCGATCAGAGTACATGCTCCCATGCAAACACACACGACGCATAGCGAATACGATGAAACCGGCAGTATCTGCGATCATTGTAGCAGTAACAACGACAGTTAATGTCCGAGGCCCCGTGGCTGGGTACTTCGTAACCCAATGAACAGATACAATCGGAACATGGATTAACTACAATATAGACCTCGTGGGTCTATAGCACCGAGTCCCAGCTCAGTCGACACGAATGACCGTGTCGGCACTGAAAATTGTCCAAATCCTTCCGAGTGGAATCCATCGATCCCCCATTTACACGTGACTTGTTCCGATGTGTAACAAAGTCGGATTAACGCTGGGGGAGCGAAACGTGGCCAACGGATAGTTTCGGTCAAGTGCAGCATCCGCTTCATCGGATTTCCGATCATTTTGTCGTACTCGAGCCAGAAGATTGGCATTGCCTCGTTAACCGAAATTAAGGATCTAGAGGACTTCCCAATTAAAGGAAAAAACTCTGTAAAAGAAAATTAAACCTTCACATGAATTCAATAATAAGCCGCTCGAGGAATAAAAATTGAAAATGCTGTTTCGTTCAGAATTGGGAACACAAAATCTATTTCTGTTTTTAGAGTGTGAGGGTGTGTTCTTTGCGAGATGAATCGAAGGACATTTCAAGCATTTAGGTGGGCCAAAGCCCTTATCTGTAAAGACCCCATTAGAGAACATGAGAGACACCGAATGACATTCATGGATAGCAGACGGCGCCTAGTCATCCTTTTGGACGAGTTATTATCTTAGGAATACCTGTCTGTCTTTCCAAGCTTCCTCAGTAATGTAATCTTGTGTTTATACCCAAATGGATACTGTAATAACCAAGGTTTCATCGCGATCCTTCTACGCTTGTTGCCAGTTTCGTCATAAATAAATTGCAGGTACTGTGCATTCGGTATTTCGAGAATTCCTTGACACTGGTTTATGCAGTTCGTTTAATAGATGCAGATAATTTGTATTATGCCAACGTCTCTGTGGATATAATACGCGCAGGTATTCTACTGGAGACGTTCACGCCAGGAAATTCACTGAAAAATTATCGGCAGCTGTTCTCAAGCAATTATTAACCGAATGTAAATATTAATTTAACATATTTCTAAAATTGAATACACATTAATTCAATCAAAAACTTCTGGAAATATAATTCAAAGAAAATTGCAGTTTTTGTCATCTAAAAAGACTTAAAGGGCAGCGAAAAGCAGTTCCTAGACATCAAATATTTTTATGTTGATAAACGAGTTGTCCTCTCGAGATTACGGGCAAAAGGCAGAGTCAAATTTTACATCAGGTTTTATACGATCATATCAGATTAGGAATTATGCGCTATAGATAGTTTTTATTTTCAAGGGCAGAACTTTTAGATTTTCGCTCTTGCCAGTTGAGATCTGCGTGTACTTTCGTACTGTTTACAAAGTTTTATGATACCTAGTTAGTTTCTCGTTGAAACGGCCCATGTGAGGAGTCAACGGTGCCGTAGCAAGCTCTTGCAGTTTAAGAAACGAGCATGCTTTAAACGTGCTTATGATCTACTCGCTTCCCACTAACAAAGATGAACTTTCGTTTTAGTACTGCTTTTTACTCTCAACCAGCGAAGGCAGATACTCAATTTTCTCTGCACACTTAACGCGGTATTTTCTCGAGTTTCTCGCTCCTCTCCCACGAAAATTTACTCCATACTAGAGACCAAATGTAGCAAACAATCAAGTCAAAATGCTACTCAAGCAAGAGGAAATGGCTCGGAAAATATTTGCTGAAGCAGAAGAAATATCATGAAAATAGGAAAGTCTCTAAATTATGCTATTTACTATATTTCTATGATTTTTCAGGCTTTCCCGGTCCAGTATAAATAAGTATCTTTGTATAAGAAATTCATAATAGAATTCGTGGAACCGCCCCTTTTCCCGGTCATAAAAATGCATCCAAGGTGAAGTAAATTGCCGTACTGAAACGTGCTGTAAGTTTAATATTCAAATAACGTTTTTTCTAGGCGTATACATGAATTTCAAGCTCGCCAAAGTTTCGTCGCTGGTGGACGTTTGCATGGAAAGTTAGAGGGGATCGATGTAGGTCGTTTCTTTGCAGAAGTAAATCCTACTCGAAGGTGCGGTGAACACGGCGCTTGCGAGGTTAAGTTTACCCTGTGTGCTCCACCCTGAGATCGCAGCGGATGTTATTTCTCGAATTGTTTTTGCATCTCTGGAGAGATCGTCTGCAGATAAGGTACATGGGTACACGGTTTGGAGGATGCAAGGAGCGAGAGCGTTTATGCATATCTTGAGAACCGATTATCGTTACTACAATCGTACTGTGAGCTATTGCTACCTTCCCTCTTTTTTACATTCCCCAATCTGCGGTGCACGCCTATTTTTGGAAATTGCCTTAATATCCGACGATTTATTCTTCGAGGAAGGGCTGAACTCGAAGGGGAGACAAAGTGCTGATTTTTTAAGACTCTTGAGGGAATTGCGCTTCTGTTTCTAACCGCGATTTTTATTAGGTGGTTTTTCCACCCCAACGTAAGAAAAGAAAACGGAAACAGGAGAATATATAAATATATTCCAATTAATTCAAATTGCTAGATACTAGATAGTGAACAAATCGTGTTTTGAATTGCATTGACGATTGGAAGCAATTTCCTTGGGAGGAAATAAATTCTTGCATAGGTTTACATTCAAATAGGCCATTTGTCTGAATCTGGTATGGAAAAGCGAAATTTATGCATACAGGTTTATTTAAGAGATCGTCTTTAATTAGACTTCTGATGAAGAATAGGTCTGGTCTTCGATTACAGTGCGGGAAAGGGAAAATAATGCACGTCGCGAGACGTCCGAGGCAAAGACTTGAAAACGGGTATTTCATTGCGCCCGACGTAGACCGCCGTTAGTTATACGACCATTAATAACGGCTGTCGTTTACCTCTGAAAGGAAAAAACGAGTAAGAAAGATACGCGAGAAGAAAATGACACTGCTCGATCCCTCGTCGGTCGAGGAATGAGAAACGATGGGGATCTGCGGCACCATTAACGCCATCGGTCGACCATAGCAGAGACATGTTAAGAGAAAGAACGAGAAATATAGAAAGAAACTAAGACAGAAATTGAGAGAAAAGGCACATTTAGCGAGGAGCATATTTTGGTTTCCCATTACAAAACTATAATTAATGAATACCGTTTATTTTGAGTAAACGTTGCATGTATGTTTCGGGATACTGGCTCGATTTTAGAGGCTGGGGGTGTTTTAACTAAGAATGTAAAAAAGGAAAGCAACGATGCTGGGGTCGTTCATACACAGTGCTCACTCGCGTCGTATACAGGAGTTAAAAAAAATACCGCTTGTCGCTCGCACCAGCCGCGGGAAAAAAGCGCATTCCAACAGTATACGCGGGTGGCAACCCCGATGTTTGCGAACGAAAGAACGAACGAACGAAATGAAGAAAGGGGTTGAGGCAGAGAAGTAGATCGAGAAAGTTCGAACGCGCGGTCGAAAGTGCCACGAACCATGCTTCGACGACAGAAAGAGCCTCCACCTTTCAAGAAAAATAGTCGCAATACTTGGAAAACACTCTCGTGCTGTAAACCTGTGTCAAGAAAAAGCAAACAACCAAAGCCAATTGAACAACATTTCTTAAGATCCATCCAGAACGCATTCAGTTTACTAATAATGATAAATAGGAAACGAAAAGTTAAATAAGAAGTTTCTGTTTCATGAAATAGGTCATCCATTGATTTTCATCCGTTTTCGTTATCGGCTACAAGTCGGAAAAATATTTGACACCCGATTGCTCATGGTCCAACTACGCGGAAAAAATTTGTTCATTTAAAACTTTTGAACTTTGTTCGGAAGTCTCTGGTACGGAAATGATACCTTAAATGTTAAATCTTATATTCATGAGACATCAGAAGAAAAATTCCGGACTTTTCCTGAACTATTCTAGACTCTTTTCTGAACAGTCCAGATACTTTTACGGAATGTTTGATTTTCCACACATGTATCAAATTCTAGTATTTTTCATATTCGAGACCTCGGAACTAGTTTGGAACTTTTTCATGGACTATGCCCACCAGTTGCAATTTCTGGACGGAAAGTTGAAAAAGTCATTTAGAAATTTAATAATGTTAAGCGACGTTTGAAAAGTGAGGGAGAAATAAATTAAAAGGCTTTCTGCAAACGAAGGTGTTTAATAAAGAGGGTTTGTGACGTGCAAGGGATAAACTGTGCTTTTGGTGCGTGTGCTGATGTCGCGTTTCCTTTTCCCGGCTTTCCGGGGTCTGCTTGCTGTTCCTGGATTGCGACCGCGTATTCGGCCTCGCTTGGTCGCGAACACCCGACGAATTTCAAATATTTGTCTACGCACGTGCGACGGCCGGAGGCTAGGTGCACGCGTCGAAAATTCACGCGATTTATTTCGTCCGCCCGCGCTTGGCCCTCCGTCTAGCCTGAGGGTGACCAGCCGGCCGCGTACCAACGCTTCGTTGCCATGGAATTAACGCGATTTCCGCGAAAACTCGTACGTATCACTGGCATCGCTTTTGCCTAGGAGAAACGAGTTTAATCTCACTCGCCAAATGTCCCAGAACCCAGGACTCATCTCCCTCAAGGATCACCGGGATGAACGCTACCTATACATACCAACCAGAACAAATCTCATTATCAGAAAATGTATCCTACCCTATCTAATATTTCAAGTTTTAAAATACACCTCATTAATATCTTCCAATATTATGTGAAAATTCTCTCGTGCTTCGTAATTTTGTTCAAGAAACAAAAATCCCCCTAGAAAATGAAATTGTCTACTCATTATTTTAATAATATTCGTGACCACAAGTGCTGTGGAAAGCTTCCGTATTATACCCTGATGGTCCAGCGCCATCATTTTAATATCCACATAGTCGAGAAACACATGGAAACTCATTTGGCGACCTATTATGCGGAATAAATGAGATGGAAAGGGCAAAAGATGCATAACATGTAAAAAGAGCGCTCATTTAAAAAACTCTTTTAAAGGTATAGGGTTATAAAAAACTGTGCAATATACACTGAGAAAAATGGATTATACGAACTGGATAATAGAATTAAAGAATAATACACCGTATAGAAAAGTATATTAGCGCGTATAATCTATAATATTTTTCTAATATATGTAGATGTTAACAAATATAATCTCTAGATGTTAGATTCTTATAATCTTCAGGCATTAAAATGTAATATCTCAGATTTTAAAATATGCAGGCGTCTGTGTAGTCTCAGACGATACGTCGCAACGTGGCGCTTGTCATATGCATGCGTTTCCATTGAAAAAGTTATAATTAAGTTATAAAATGATTATTAGTGCTAAATCACATGGGATTTAGATTTAGAAAATGGGTAAGTTTATATTTCTTTTCATTACACATCACTGCCACTTGTACAAGTACAGAAACTTAGCCTCCTTTACTTTCGTGTTTGTAGTCTTATGATAATAGCCACTTTCCTGCTTATTGTGTTTTTAAAAAATTGAAATGTGTTTCCAGTTCTACTTCCGAACTCGGCTATAAAAATTGTGTACAGGTTTATAAATACGTTTGCACAAATTATT
>CAKNWT010324660.1:0-16646 GCA_932066315.1 Andricus coriarius | reverse complement strand
ATATATTTGAGGTTATCTAATGGACCAGGATTCTAATATGGATATTAGATTTTAAAATCTTGGATTATAGATTTTATTATCTCAGATTATAAACTTTTATAATCCAAGATCTTATCCTGTAATATCTATTTCTTAATATCTATAGATTGTAGTTCTAATAATCTGGATCGCTGTCCCATAGTTAATAATCCAAGATTGTATCCGGTAACATATTTTTAATTACCGGGTATAATCCATTTTTCTCAGTGCATATATATATTCTAATATTATTTAGCTTTAAAACCAAATTTGAAAAAATGAGCGCTCATGAAAAATTTCTTTTTGAAGGAAAAGGAGGGAATCTTTGTTTTCAAAGTAGAGATAGAGGTAAGTAGGTTTTGGAAATAGGTGGGTGAAGACGCGTATATTCTCGGCGGTACCCGAGTGTAGGGCGTAGGCGACCGTTTAACGCAGTAAATTTTGCGCGAAAAGACCGAAGGACTTCCCCAAGTGGTCGTGGGTCTTCCGCGGTACGAGTCCCGCGAGGTCTTTCTTTTTCTAGGTTTTTTTCCTTTTTCTTTTCAACTTCCTTTACTCTTTCAGCTCTCTTCCTTCACTCGCCACTTTCCTGTTCCTTCGTTTCCCTCATGGCCCTTCTCATTCTTCTCGTTCTTCCCAGTTACAACCTCCTTCTTCTCTTCCTGACGGCGCTGACGCCAACTACCGCCCTTGCTTTATTCCCTAAAGCTACGTTCGTTTCCTAAATCTTTTGTACTATTTTTCCCGGGCACGTGAATAATTACTTTGCCCTCGTACTTCTCGCCACCATTTCACCCTGAACGATCCTCTCAAACCCTCACAAGCTTCACCTGTCTAAAACTTTTCTTACTGACTACTAGTTCCTTTTCTATTATTTTGTGAAACTGCGTCCGATTTTGGGGGTTTTAAGCCTTTTGAGAGGTACATGAGATAATAATACTAAATATTTTTGTTTTGCTCTTTAAAAAGAAAGATGTCACTATTATTCCGCACACGAACAAAAGTTTATTGAATAGAGGCCCAGGCTAATTCAATGCATTGAATCGTATACTTAAAAAGAAGGGAAAATAGAGAGGCTTGCTTCTGCGGCGTGAGAAGAATATATATTAGTCATTTGAGTTAAATGTTTGGTCTGGTGGCAGACAGCCGCACTTCTATGCTTTTCTTCCAAGCGATGGTTGGCTTGATAAATGTATAAGTATGTAAGCATGTTCAGTTTCTTTGAAATAAACATCCATTGAGATCTGAGGAACTACAGAACTGGTATACACCCGCATAAACAGTGCCCTAATCAGTCTATCCTGCATCCTGTATAACTTGCATGACGAGTCTAGTAGTTCGTTTTGAAAATTAAACCAACTTAATCAATGTCTGATGATAAATGAAAGGATGTTGAAATAAGTAAAAAATAAATAAATATAATGAGAAATAAGAGCACGCAAATGGGTAAAAATAATAATAATCCTGTAATACAAAATAATTCAATAAAATTTAAAATTAAAGTAAGGAATTTGGACGAGAGTTACACCAATTCTACAATCGGAATGTACAGACTAAGATTGTACAATTTTTAATAGTTCAATTCAATATACTTGTAATTATTTGCATTCTCATGCGATTGTGCAATTCGGTCTACATCGAAATTGGAATTGATGTCCCCTCGGATTCTTAGGTCCATGATTTTCTCAAAGAAAGTCTTGAACGTAAGAACAAATGATAATAAATGAATGAAAATAAATCATCGGTCAAAGTTGAGTCGAAAAAGTGATGAGTCAAAGAAATAGAATGAAAAATGAGATGAACATCGACAGACGAACAAAGCAAACGTATAAAGATGTTAGGAAATCTTTGACTGGAAGTAATTTCTGTTCTATAAATTCATTTCTAACGGTATCAGTTTCATCCGGCGGTCGTGCGTAAGCGTAACAAAAGATTTGTCAATTGTCACTCATCAAAAAATGACACTGAGCCCATTTTGACCTCGACTCGAACCTCGGCCCGATGAATATTAACTCGCGCGTTCAGAATCTCTACAGGAGAGATCGACTTACTGTTAGCCACCTTGTCCCGGTGTCCTGCATTTCCCAGACTCGCTCGACCATAAAGAGACTCGGATGGCTTACCTGAAAAAGAAAGACAAATACACATACAGTGTTAGGCCAACCAAGCATGGTAACATAAACACATCTTACAGCTATGCCTAAATATTTGGCCAGATGTCAACTCGACGTTTTTTTGAGGTTCGGTTACAAATATACACGGTGGCACGCGGAGATTCTCCGCATACATTAGGATTTTTGGTGCTTACACTTATAGGCTGAAAAAGCATTTGAGGACTAACCAAAAAATGCTAAATTGAAATTCAACGAGAAAGGAATATTTGAGATTATTATTTATTATTATTTTTTCCATTTTGAGGTTCACATTTGGGTACATATGTACAGGTTCCCACATAAGTATATCTGTACCTATAGTAACACAATTGCCCACGCAACTACACCAAGTTTCATTGTATCATGATACCGATTTACAGGTCGCATTCCCCTTTATCTGCCCTACCAGTCTACTCGCTTAGCACCATCGATCTCTGATCAACGATAGATCTTTTGACTGAATACTGCTAGGCATTAATCCATTCGAATACCAGCCATCCTATTTAGATGAATCGCGCACATGTGTAGTAAACTATTGCCGAGGACAATTTCCTATGATAAAAGCCAACTGAATTTAAACACATCCATTTTCAGTTGCACGTTATTGCTCAACAGTAATCACTGTAATTAAAGTTAGATGGTCATTATTATTATTCGAATGCTTTTAACTACTAGAGAATCATCAAAACCATATTTGACACAAATGTTGAGTATGCATACAACAATAAGATTAGCTGGTACGTACTGTGAATTTTCATCGCGGTTAACATCATCATTAATTTAATGAAGTTTAATTAATAGTCGCAAATGACATTGTTCATTGTTACTCGTCCTTTAAGTAGAAATTGTCTTTTCCACGAATTTATCTCTATTTTGAAATATTAATCGTAGTTTGAGTGGAAAGTAGAGGAAAAATCTTTAGGCAAGAATGTTCTTACGTTTAACCCCGTTGTTTTGCGGAGCAGTGAGCTTTAAAACTTTCAGATGGTCGGTGGCAACGCAACGGTTTCTGTAAGTAAACCTATGTGTTTTGTACGACTGAAAATTCCACCTTTACATTAACGATCCGCCTCCGCAAAAGTCCTCTTCCATGTAATCGAGCCTTCACCACACCCTCTTATTTCACCTTCTTCCTCCATCCTCAGGATCTTAAGACCGCATCTGAAATCGAAAGATTCACTGCTCGAGAGCCTCGCTTCGAGGCAGATGTCAAGTGCTATTTTAGTTCGAAAGTGCTGTTTTCCAGTGGCACAAACAGACTCCCGACGAGAGCCTTAACGGACCTTTATTGTCGTGTACACGCACGAACACCATCCAATCCGATATGGCCAACGTTTACACGGATGGCAAAGGGATCGAGTGGGTGATCTGTTGAACCAAGAAACTTTCCCAGTTCTGGAATCGTAAAGGAGAAAAACGACTCGAAATCGCGACATAGATACAGTATTTCATCGTGAAGAGTTCTTCACTTTCCTCCGCTTTCCCCTTATGCAATTTAATAACTCAAAGTAGACGGATTGATATTCCTTGAAAAAATAATCCATTAGCAGAAAAATTCACCTTGCAGATAGATTGTGAATTCGGAAATAAAATGAAGATTACTGCTTCAAACTTTAGTTTATTCTCGGATTCTTTTTCTAATTTGGATGCTTGAGGAAGATATCAAATACTGATCTAGCATAATGCGGGTTGAGTTAACTACTATTCGGTTCGTAGTTCCAATTAAAGCCCTTTCGGGATTGAAGACAAGTGTCTCGAATAGGGTAAGCTCTGAGAGATTTCTTGTTCTTTCTCTTGAGAAGACTGCAACACTTTGACAGTCAAGGCCTTGACAAGGGTAGATAAGGATCTTCGAATAAACCAAACCTAGACGCTCGCTCATTACATGCTTACCTCATTACACCGAGGTAAAGTACGGTTTCTCGACATCAGCAGTGTCACTGAATACAGTTACCCCTTTAACTCCAGAACGATAAAGTCGACTTCCTCATTGTTCAAAGCAGAGATGGAGCAAATTACATAAGATTAAAATAGTATTGCCTTAAAATAAGCAAACGTTTCCTTTCATATAACCTCATTTATAACTGAAAAAATAATCTCACGCAAAGGAATGAACAAATTTATTATTAACCTTACATTAAAGTAGAATAAGGGAATAAAGGAGTGCGTGGCTCATTTGTCAAATGAATACTTGATCGGAAACCGACAAGATCCTATTTGTCTCGAGTAAAATAGGATGTGAAGATGTGATCGTGATAAAAAATGTATCCGGGTTCCATTAGGTAGAAGTACTCTCAAGTTGTTGGATCGTAAGTGAGACTAACACGAGTTTGATTCTGACGACTGATGCACAAGGGTTGAAGGTTTTCAATGATAACGATGGCAACTGCTTTTCCTCTTTAGTCTACCTTCGTCTACCTTCTGTCTTGGCAACATTCTCCGTTGCTTCCTATTTCCCATACTTGCTCGAGTTATCGGAGTTGAGTTTTCAAGTGGTCTCTCAATTGCCTCCCGCACAAACGCCTCGAGAGACGTGCCAATGACGTGTTATAATAACCGGCAACCGCAGCATACCCCTAGCGGGCTACGATTTCCTTGACCTAAGTTTCTACTTTACCGAGATGTGAAATTGTTTCAACGATGGCTTTTGACACTGTCATTAAACTTCAAAATTTTTTGCGTTAGGTGCAGTTAAAAGTTTGTGTTGATGTTGGGTATTTCCAGAAGTTAGTTCCTTGATTAACTCAAATTCTAAATCAAGAAACAAATATTGAGAAAAAATGAAGGGTTTGTATGGTACAGTAGAACATATTATATTGACCAGCCTCAGATGGCAAGTTTGACCGTCTAATTGGCTGTCTTATAGTCCTAAAGATTGGGGATTAAATTCTTAACGCGAAACTAAATTGAGTCACATAATGAAATGAAAACACCAGTAGTTATAAATAAGACATTTAGATGTTAAATTTTGCATTGAAACATGAAATGGCAACTGCTTTGCTAATTAGGTCCGTGATCGAGTTTGAAGGAAACGAAGCATCTAAAGTGATTCGTCAGACAGATAGTTAAACTATTATAGGTATTGGTATCAAAGGGTCGCCAAAGGACGAGCGGTCAGGCGATTCATTCGCAAAATAGGTTAATCGGATACGAGAACGGGTTGGTTCGAGATGCCTTTTAGCATCCAAGTGAGCGAATGGTGGTTGGTTGGATACTCTAACATGAATAATTTCGTGTCGATATCGGTTACTGCTTCGTACTTCCAGGTGCACCTTATCCTAATGAGATACATGGGGGATTCGAGGGCCTTTGGAAAAAGTTCCAGGACAACTGGGATTACATTTTAGAACTTTTCGTTCCATGACTTTAGACTCCGAAAGGTGGCAAAACCACATATATCTGCAGACTATCCATATTAGCGCGATGATGCTCGAACAACAGAAGCAAAATGGAACAGACATATACGAAGGAGGTGAAATGCACTGCATAATTGAATACAGCAGCCCTCGGCGGTCCAGACCGCAAGTGGGCGCATTATATCTGTTCTCCCTTCTTCCTTTTCTTCCTCACTCAAGGAACAGGTATCCGAAGCTATAATTCTCGCGAGGAAACGCGTTACTGGCATAATAAAGAATGAAAGTCTACCTCGCAGCCACCAAAACGACGCGTTTCTGAAACTGGAAGAACGCTCGCTGGCGGGGTGGTGCTGATAGATTGCACATTTATCGGAAGTGATGATATGATTCAGAGAACGACAGCTCAGATTGTCACATGTTTATCATGTTAATTTTTTATCTGCAAAGAGTTGATTTAAGAGACTTTATCCATTTTTTTAAATAAAAATTCTATAAAAATGTTAGTCTTTTGTCGACAAGATTCAGGTTGTCTGAAAGAAGATTTTTTATTCATAAGGAATCTCTCATTGTCTTTGAATATTAAATTTACGTTTCTCTTGAGGCAATGCGCGTCTCGCAAGTGCGTCCCCTGTGCGTATCGCGATTGTTGGTTTCCGGCAACGAAAGACAGAGGCCGAAGAAGAGGGAAGAGTGGAGATACGATGAGAGTAGAAAACGGAGGAGAAAAATGAATGATATACCTTGTGGTCGTAACTTAATGTTCCCGAAGAAATGAACGACTTGCGGCATATATAAAAGCGCGGACAGACGTAGGTATAAATGATATAAATAAAATCAACTTGGAGTAGTCAAGCGATTCATCATTCGACTAAAATACGTCCCATTAATATCAGGGGACTCCTATTTTCACTTCTTATACGCTCTGGACCCTCACCTTCCTGGGAATGCGACACTTATTTTCAATCATGACATCAAGTATTTAATCATTTTCTCAGTGACATGACAAACAACAGCCTTAATCAAAGTATAAAAGACAAGTTCGATAATGAATTCAATAATAATAATAACAGTATAATAACATTGTCTTATCATCCAAGGACTTTCTCAGAGTAAGCGGCAGCCGCTGGGCGTCGAAGGTCAGTCATCTTAATTAAAACCAGTCGAGATTAATAAAGACCCCAATGATTCATTGTCCTCGGAGGCGAATTAATTGGTGCAATTTGTCGAGGCGCGAAAACGACTTCTCTTCCAGGCGATAAAAAAAGTTACAACTCGAATCTTTGGTTCTTTGACTTGCAGATATTTTCACATTAGTAGAAACTTGGGAAACAATCTTGCAGGGAAACATAGCGTGACATTCTAGTTCTACACGAGAAGTTAGTTTCCGTCTTCTCTTTCTCATGTTTTCCCAAGAGACTCCCATACACGGTGCAGACAGCGAGTCGTATGAAATCGCGATTTTCAATCGCACGTTTCATACTCGGATATGGTAATCGACCTTTAACCCTTCCGTCTCCATTTCGCTGCGCGGTATTAGAGAATTCCTGTATGGTAGGCGAGCCGCGTCATAAGGCACGTGCAGTCGACTTTAATGCGATGAAATTGGCCAAGATGGGTGGATTTGTTGCAAAATGGTAAAAATCCAGCTAGACTTGCGAGAAGCTTGAGGAGTGAACTGGCACATCGGAGCAAGCGATACGTGAGCAAGGATGATGGAGAGCGTTTAATCACGGAATGTTGACTAATAACGAAATCATTATAGTTATTATATCCTCGGGCCCGACTACTACTCCGGTACCCTTTGAAATCGGCCGCTCATTTTAACGGGCTAGGATTATATAATGTGTCTTCAGCAGGGATGAAAAGAGACTTTAACCGTGAAATATAGTTGGCATCCATCGACATAAGGGGTGGGTTCATTGGCAATGAATATAGCCCATAATTATGAATGTTGCTGAAAGCGTTGCAGGATGGGTATTAAAAAAAAGACTTCTTTTGTTCGTTGATCGAAGACGAAAGACGTACGCGGCGGGGCTGCGAATGGTAAGAGTCTTCTTACGTCACTCGGATCGTCCAGCAAAATCCAGTCTCAATTGTCCTCCCGATGTCCTTATACGATCGACGTATCGTATACGATGCATTGTGGCACTTTTACTTGTATTGATTGAAACGCGAACCAAATACTCAAAAGCAATGGACTTGTAAAATCAAAACTTGCTCTGAATGAATAAAAATAGAATCAGACATTGTAAAATTTGTCATAAATCTTAATTTTATTCTCCACAGCTTGAACGACTATAATAGGGAAAAATGCGTTTGACAAGAAGTCAAGAGTTCGAAGAGAGCAGTCTCTAGTTTTCGTCACTCGCTGCTCTGCACTTGTGTCGGTTCTCACAATTCAGGAAAGTCAGCCCTTCACATTCTCTTTTCACTCGGAAAGACTTCGTCTTTTGGGGTAACGAAAGAGTCCAAAGGGCTTTGCTCGTGTTCGGTAAATGATTTTTACCAGAGTCCTCTTTATACTTACGTAAGAAAGTTGGCCACACCCCCTTCTTAGACAAGTGTCGCATAGATGAAGTACCTAAATCAATAAATCGCAAAGCCAAAGCGCTCCCTCACCTTTCCCTTTAGACGGCGGCCTTTTATTCGCTTACCGTGGGGATCGGATAAGACAAAGAGGTCTGCACTCGACTAGTGACTGGGAAGCTGGAAAGGCGAAGTGGTACGGACCGCAAGAAAGTCGGGTTGCTCACCAAAGAGATCGATGTCACCCGATTTTCGGATCAGGGTTGAGCTAAAGGGGATCAAACCCGTCGTACCAATCGTGGAATCATTTCACTCGTCCATTTCGACCTTCCTTGGATCGAAGACGTAAAAAGTGAGACCAATCGAGAAAACTGGTGTATCGTAAAGAGTAAATCCTTAACACGATATCGAAGAATTATGTGGTGCCTGCAAGTCTGGAAAAGCCGGAAATCTATTTCTCTGAAAGCGAGTTCCTTCACTCAGGCAAAAACGAATAAAAATAAACTCGAATTGAGAAGGACGGATCCATATAACATCAATTTTCAAGAAAAGCGAGTAATGTAACAATTGTTTTGACTTGAGTTACTGAACTCCGTCAAAGACAGAGCTTTCGACGAGAGCCTACCTAAGGGTTCTACATAGTTGCGAAGGTCCCGATCCTTGGACGTTAACGATTGCGATAGTAAAGCGGAAATCAACTCGAGCGTCACTGCAGATATGGAAAAGAGGGTTCAAGAGTAGAGAAAACGAGCTATTTCAAGCGAAAGTAGCCCCGGAGAGAATTTTCGGAGTGGAAGAAGACTCTTTGTGCCGAAAGCTGAGTTCGTGAATGCCTCACAAACGATTGTTTTTACACGAAAGATGAAATTGGAGCGCTTGAATGTTTCCCGAATTCCACTTGACTTAATTTTGGTTTGATCGAAAATCAAGCTTCCGAATAGTCATTTGTCATAATTCTTAGTTGTCTTACCTTGGGCCATAATTATTAATTCTACTAATTTACATTTTAACGAGGTCTTCTAGTTTCGAGCCACTATTTCGAGCATATTTTTGCAAATTTACTCTAAAGAAACTACGAATGATAACTGGAAACGATTGTTTGCTATTCATTGATAGATTCTCCAACTCCAAAAGAATGATGTTTAACAACAAATTTTCCCACACGCGCGACCTTTGAGAGTCCTTGACCGCGCCTCTACAAAAGTGTATGATTATATTGACTAGCTCAGAACACAGGGGTTTTTGAAAATTTCGAAATCTCTCAAAATGGACGACTTTTTTTACAAAAACATTTTTTTTCTACCTATTTTTTTGAGCTTATGAAGGCTATACAAATTAAGAAAATATATATTTTCAAAAAAGCTTGTGTCCTGACCAGCGACATGTCTGCCAAACAATTTTAAAAAAATGACCCGATATTCCAAATATTTCTAGTCGAAGTCTTATTAAAACACTCGAAGCTAGAAGACCCCCTTAACTAATTTATTTTTCGAATTGTCATGTTAATCGGCTTTAACACTGTTGGATAACCTACCGAATGAATTTTATACACAATAAATATCATTTTTAATAAGAATGAGCTGCTGTTTGGTAAGCAGGCCGGATCACATAATGGAATTTAATGAAAGAAATACGGGTACAATTACGTCTTGCATTTCCATTCTGTTTCTTGAATGCATGTTCTCCGCTTCGTCTTGACAGCATCGAATGGCTAATTTAACCCGCTACGTGTTGACGGCGCTCAAATAATAATTAGCACATACTCTTGATGTTGACAGCGCAGAAAGCTGGAGGCGATAGGGTTCGACCACAGCCGACGTAAATCCATATCGAGGTAAGCGAACCCACTGGAGTAAAGATATTTGTATTTCGCAGTCACGGAACGGATATCCCATGAGCAGGTAAATATGAGTTGAACGCGGAACAGACTGGTTGGAAGGTGAAGAATCGATTTATTGAGGCGCTAAATCATTTCTCACTTCTGGATCTTCAGGTTTAATTGGGATTGAAAACTAGGTGTTGAAACTTACAACTTGTAATTTTTAATATCGCGGTCATAATATAAAGAAGAGAAGAAATATTGTTAATTCAATTCTGATGTTTCAAAGAAGATTGTTTGAAGCGTCCAATGACATGAAATAAACCAAAGGATCTTTGAACATAAAAGAACTTAAAATCAGATTTTTCGGAACAGAAACTGCTCTTCTTCCTGCATTGTAAGGCTATTTGATATGTATCGCTCGTCGTTAATTTTGCAGGAACGAATGCGTAAATCAGGATAATTTATGTACAAGTATGGGACTGACGGGAATGATTTCCCGGTAACGTCTTCTTTTCATTTTGCGAGCAGTGGACATTTTTACTGAGGAAATTAAGTACCTTCTCGAAATCGGATCTTGTCTCCAATGGACAAGGGACGTTGTTGAAAATGTTTGAAAAAAAAAGAAATAGAGGGAGAAAGCGCGAAAGGTGTTACTCAGAGCGCGTAATTCGATACGAGCGATTTCCCAAGGACGTTTTTACGAGGAACCCTCGAAATCCATTCGGTTCGCGGGGCAGTATCGAGTCGATACTTTACGACGGTACTTGATTTCTCTTAGGTGAGGAAGAAGAGGTAAGACGAAGGGTCGGCGAGTGGGCAAGGTTCGCACGGTTCGGAGCCCGCGGGATCGATATACGTATCGATATCTACGTTTGGACGTTTGGACCTCGCCCTGTGAAAAATGGCGCTGCTTGAATAAATGCACATGTGTAAGTTTCGCGAAAATACATGGGATTACGCGTTTCTACCTACGAGAGAGAGAAACCCATTGTCACCCGGGACTCGACACTCGACACTCGACCCTGCCCTGTGTATCTCTGAGTCTGAACGATCTCCGAGGACCTTCGATTCCGTAAATTTTTCACATTCTCCGGACAGCACCAGCTACGCTCCAGGAGCAAGCCAACTTTATTCCGCAATCTCCGACGATCTTGCACGCGTGGTTGACCGCCTCCAGGCATTCGAGCCCCACGATAAGCTTGGCCTCCTTTTTTCAACCAAGGATCAGACACGAAATATAAAATCGATTTTCTGTATATTCAATTTTATCTGAAGCTATATGAGTGACCGTTTGGTGTTAACAATTTGTTCAGGATGATTCGTTCGACATCTCATTTAGAAAGATGAAGACGTTTCACTGAAGTTTGTAAAGAAAAATAGGCTAGCGTGTTCAGAAGTTTATTCAAACAGTGTACCTCATCGCCACACATCATCGTAGTTATAGTTCTATAGTTTATAGAAAATATTGAAAAAATGAAAATTGTAAGTTATCATTATACGTTTTATTTATTAATTCGGTCATAGGTGGTTACTTAATAATAGAAAGGGAGGACATCCGTGGTCTAAATTTTAATGAGGGGAAGCCCGGTAAACGAAAATTACCGAACATACAAAAAAGTTAATGTAGGAAATTCAAGAAAAAATAACTGATTAACTATAATTTTGTAGGCATTTAAATGATCCTAAATTGGTTCTATCCCTTAAAAACTTTTTTACGAAAAACACATGATTCTGAAAAAGAAATGGTTTATAAGTCATTAAATTATTTTAAAACTTTAACGTCAAACTGTAGCCTTTTGTCTCTGAAAAAATTGAAATTGCCCCTTACCGAGTACAACACTTCTTTTTTTCTACGTGGTCACTGAAGCGTCTTTCCTTTCATTTGTTACGCTTGGAATAAACGTAGTTATGCCCTTCTTATTAATGACATACTAATTTCTGGCGCCAATGTAGGTTATGCCGGATGTCATTATAAAATTATTGCATCTTCTAAGGTTGTTCTGTCAGGATTTAATTTAATTATAAACCCGGTTCCTGCTACTGAGCTTGATCAAATTATACATTAAAAATGACCTGAACGACGCGTATCAATGGTCAAAAATATATCTAGACGAGAGAACATCGATACTGATTTGACATTTCTACGACATTGTATATCATTAAGCTATTTCCCTTTCGGCGAGCCTCTAGGGGTAAGCGTGACACTACCCGATTCGGATAGTGTTTTTTAGGTGGATTTGTAAGTAAATGGGCTCACCACACCCACGACCGCCAACAGCAACGCAGTAGTATCAGACGGTCACCCATCCAAATACTAACCGCGCCCAACACTGCTTAACTTCAGTGATCTAACGGGAACTGGTGCTTCCAGCGTGGTATGGCTGTTGGCCATTAATTACGGCCATTAATTATATAATAATTATTATTATAATTAATTATTGGCCATTAATTAATTAATTACATTAATTACGCTAAATGACCATTTACTCTACTAGATCCTAAAGCGACTTCCATAGTCTACCCGAGTGATAATTTTGTTATCAGAGATTTTTATCTGGAATTATTCTACAGAGGAAAGTTCAAAACTATCTTCAGAAAGTATGCCAATCATTAAATACCGCAAATTTCATTAGATAAAAGTGTCTGTTATAAATTAGCATTAAAGTTCCCTCGCTGAAGAAAACTTGTGCAAGATATGATAGGCCACTTGAACTTTTGGATATTACCAATTTTGCCAGAGTTGCAAGAACTACAACTTCCTGGGTGGATGACAGAATAAAATTCGGGTAGTTGACTAAATATGACACTTTTGCAGAATTTTTCCCACATAAAAAGCATGGGAACCATACAGGGGTTGTAGACCCCTAAATATTGGTCCGATTGAGCACAAACTTGGTAGGTATTTGGACGAGTATTTTTATCTCACATTACCCCATAAAATGGGGGAAGGGAAACGATGAAATCAATATTCGAAAATAGGAATCACCCTACTGATAATCCACATACTAGAACAAAATTTGGGATGAAACGGAAACCATTTGGAACAAGGGATGGAGGGGATATTCCCTGAATTTGCATCTGTGGTTAGGGTGGTCACGCTGCAGACGTGTTTCGCGTAACGAGAAATACGGAAGTGATCTAGAATCTACACAGCTTCGTCGACGTAGATGTCGTAGATGCATTGGAGTCTTTTGGGAAAAGTAACTCGTGTTCGCAGTAGATGCCATTTACGTTGAGAGTTCCCGCATATTCAACCCGAGGACCATGTCCTGCGAACCTGGCATGCGAACCACTAACGATAAAATGGGAACTACGCGAGCATGTGCTATCCCTCACAGACACTTTACGTCGAAAGATAAAAGATAACTGGCAACAGAGAAGAGGGGAGTAGGGCAGGGGTGTAGTCGCCTTTCCTCCATCTAAAGCATTCATTATTGAGGAACAACCATCGGTGCTCGGTCAACCACTTTTCCCCACATTTAGTTTTCACCCTATCCTACATAATTCTCTATAAAACTTTCCAATGCATTAACAATGTCCTTTTATGCGTATACTAAGTATATTTGTTGTTCAATTTTCCCTAGTTTGAGGGCTTATGCCTCTATGCACATTTTTCCCATCTTTCACGGAAGTCTTGACGTCGATCAGGAAAAATATACGAATTTCCTGAGTGTTCGAATGCATCAACCATCTTTTATTCACAGAGTTCGTTACGCCCTCTCGCGCACCCTCGCTCATTCTCTCACTCGTTCCCTTTCTCTCTCTTTTTTTCTCTATCTCATTCTTTCTCTTTCATTTTTCTCTTTTTCTGTCCGTTAATCACGCCGGTGGATCTACCTACCGATTTCTCCCCCTTCGGATCGTGATCTACGCAGAACCGTGATCCGCGACCGAGAGCCTTGTGTTTACTGACAGCCGCGCAAAATGGCTGAAAGTGAAGAAGCGCGATCCATGGCGAGGTCGGTGAGCGTTTGAGACTCTAAGGTGCCAGGATATCGTGGCCGATCGCACGCTTAGGGATCGCTCGGAGAAAATCGTGTCGTAGAAATTGCTTTTCTCCAGGGATTTTCTACTGTTTATCTCCGCGTCGCACTCTCACGCGAACCAGACCCCCGCTGGAAACCCTTTAACGAGAAGATCGAGGCGAATGCGAGACGATTATAAAGTCCATTACGGCTCCTAATACGGCGGATATCCGCTCCATTCGTGAGCCGAGAAAGTTCGAAAATTCTTAGCCGAATACACCTAAAGAATCTCGCAAAATTTTCATAATTTTTGTTAATTTATAATTAGTCCACTATATTTCAAAAATATTGAAAAAATGGTCTCATTCAGTACATTTCAGGAGCGGAAGGTTCAAAATGTTATTGATGAAAAAGTCGCATAAATGCTTTGAAACATTAAATTCAAATTTGCAAAACGGTTTTCATTTCTTCTCGATCCGTATTATAAAATGGTAATAAAATCTCGAGCCCTTGAAATGTTTCGAAAATCGATTATGTTCGTATCTCGCGCACGTGTGGCGATTCGGTGAAATTATCGAGTGCGTTAGCCGGGCACGTACAGCGCGCAGCGCGTCCATTGACAGCAGAGAGCAATCGCTTTCATTCGGGACGCGTGAAAAATTCGGGTTGCGTCAAAAACCACAAATTACATCGCGCGGTCGGCATGAACCTCAACTCGAACCTTGCTCACCGACATTTTTATGAACTCGAAAAATTATAGAGTAGACCACCTAATTTGAGTCTCGCTCGAGAGGGATCGCATTGCGATGCCGGCGCGCATATACGTTCGCTTTAAGTTTAAAGCGAGATTCTACAGCTCGAGCGTGATATATCCGGCCCTTTGTAACGTAATGGAGGTGCTAGCGAAGGTCGTTTCACGTTCATGAGGAGTGCCTCACCTCTAGCTTACAGTAGGCGAAGCCATTCCATCCAGAAGACAAGCGCTGCACTGCTTATTGCTTCTAAAATCTAAATCACTTGAAATTGAAAAAATTATTTTAAAAAATTAGCGTGGATTGGACGGTAGCATGCTTGGGTCACTAATTAAATCTAATATTACGCAATTTCAAGTATTACATTTCCCTATTCGATTCCACAGAATCTCATAACAGAATATTGATGGAAAAAGCAATAAAACTATAGAAAATTTCAAATAAAGGAATAATGAGGAATGAGTAGCTTTTATCAAGGCATCTGAAGGTAGAGTTAAGGACTACATGCTTGCTTTCTTCTATTCCTTTGGCAAAAGAATCGTAAGTACGTTTCCCTGGGAGCCATATTTTTTCTCTAAAATTGGCGTCTGGAGGGGAAGCTTGAGAGAAAATGCTTCGTTTCCGAAATCCAGGCCGTCTTGCTGATTGGTTGCAAACTCGGGAGATCGACTGTTCCGGTAGTTTGGCGTGAGAAAATAAACTTATTTTCGGAAGCACGTCGTCTTCGCTGATCATCCACCCTTTCTTCCGGAAAAGGGCGACGAACCGCGGATTTACCCTTACCTCCCTCATCCTCCTCACTCCACGGACAATTATTATCCCAGCAGTTGGAGCACACGTGTGCGCGTGTCTGAAAGCGGAGTGCCTTGGCTCGATAAGAGGTGCACAGGTCGGAAAATAATAGGATATCGTCCCGGAATAAATTGTTCGCGCGGCACAGGAACCCTTCCGCTGGATAGACGAACGCACGTACGCGTTATCTCGATGATTCGAGACGATTTACTAAACGATTCTGCACTAGATATGTTCCAGATAATCTTGATATGAATTACAATCTTTTAATGCAACATAAATTCAGATGAAGGTTTCAGCGCGAAATGGAGAAAAATTTAATTACATTTTCAGAAATTCATTTCCCAAATTCGTGTACTAGATTGACAAATTTCAATCAAAATTGTAGAGAGATTTTAATTATTTGAAAGCTAAACCTCGTTATTTTCACAATGTTTTAATCCTCTCATCGAATGAAAATTTAAATTTGAAATTTCTTTGAATCGGTTTGATATTCTCGTTTTGATAGCGTGTTCGTTTGACAAGCAGGGATTTTTTTTTGACAAAAACATTTCGCTACTCTTTGTGTACCCGATCAGTGGAGCTCGTGTCAGTAGATGCAATGGTAGGTTCGATCGATTTGGCGTGAAATGATTCGTTAACGAGGGGTTTGCACATTGAAGCGTGCATATGGCAAGCGCGCAAAGGATCTAATGACGGTGCTCGTTCCAAACGATCCTTTCAGTGGCGCATCTCTTGCGCGATACTTTTACGGGAATATAATAATAAAGGTATACTACAATCTTGGTGCAAATTAAACCACTCGGATGCATCCTGCTTACGGATCTACTAGCAGCATCTATATGTATAGCTTTGTAACCGCGAAATAGTACATCATTTTACAGGGTATTTGCAATTTACATTTTTTAAATCACTGATTCTTAAATTCAAGAAATGAAAAAACATGACTACTATGGAAGTTCCCCCGTATGGGGTAAAATACGCTTTCCGATCGGTGTTAAAAAAAACTCAATATGTATCTAAAAATGGTTTATACTCTGAATTGATTGATAATGACTCAAAATATAAAAAATTAACTACCATATACGGACTCCATAAAAGTCGCAGCGCACATTTTTTAAAGTGAAGTAACTTCAGAAGTGAAATGATTGCTAACATTATAGACTGGTATTTGTTTTATAAAGTTTATCTACATACAAGTTAAAAAAATGTTCAAAAGGCAATACATTTTTATGTTGAAAAAATATGTCAAATGACCCACA
>CAKNWT010324658.1:1385-14585 GCA_932066315.1 Andricus coriarius | reverse complement strand
TTAACTTTTTGGTAGAAAATTAATCTTCGTGCTTGAGAATTGATCTTTTGGGTTGAAAATTCAAATATTTTTTAAAAATTCATCTACTTTGTTGATAATGCAATATTTTTATTTGCATTGTTAGGAATTTAAAGCGTTTTAAATTAAATTTAATATATTGTGAAACTTTGGAAGGTTTCTAAAACTCATGAAACTTTCATTGTTCGAGTGAAACATTTCATTGACTCACATCCCTATTTTGTTATTTTTATAATCTATTCCATTCAATAATAAAATAGATAGATTTCTTCAAGATTTCATTATTTAATTGAATACATGTCTTCAAAAAATATAAAATAATGATCTGGAAAAAAATGATCTTTTCCAGTTGAAAGTTCGTCTTTTTTGGTAGAAAATAATTCCCTTTTGTTGGAAAATATTATTTTTAACTTAAAATGTAGCTATTCTAATTTAATATTCTATCATATTAGTTGAAAATTCTTCTCCTTGATCGAACATTAATTTTTTTAACTAAAAATTTCACTATTCAATTTTTGGTTGAAAAAATATCTCTTTTAAATGAAAATTCGTATTTTTTGGTAGCAAAAATTATCATCTTAGTTGAGAATTTCTTTTTGGTTGAAAATTCAACTTTTCCATCATAAGATTAACCATTTTAGTTGAAAATTCAACTTTTTTTTCAACTGTTGCCATTCAATATCCCGTAACTTTGTTCAAACCATCATTTTAGTTGAAAATTCATCTCTTTGGTTGAATATTAATTTTTTTAACTAAAAATTTAACTATAACTTTTGGTAGAAATTAATCTTCTTAGTAGGAAATTCATCTTTTTGGTGGAAAATTCAACTATTCTAGTTGAAAATTCATTATTTTCGTTCGAAATTCATCTTTTTGGTTTATTAATTTCTACTATTGCAGTTAAAGATTCGAGATCTTAGTTGCAAATTCATCAGTTTCGCTAAAAAAAAAATTTGTATCTGAAAATTTAACCATTCCATTTTTGTTTGAAAATTGATGATTTTTATTAAAAATTCAACTATTTGATTAAGAATTTATGTATTTTGTCGAAAAATCGTCTTTTTTGGTACAAAATTAATCTTTTTGGCTTAAAATTAATTTTTTTGCTTGACCGTTCATCTCTTTGGCTGAAAAGTAATTTTTTTAACTACAAATTTAACTATTTAATTTTTGGTTGAAAAGTTATCTTTTTTAATTGAAAATTCATCTTTTGAATGGAAAATCGTCTTTTTGGTATAAAATTAATTTTCTTGGTTGAAAATTCATTTTTTTGGTTGAAAAATCATCTTTTTTGGTACGAAATTAATCTTCTTGATTACAATTTCATCTTTTTGGTTCAAAATTAAACTATATTAGTAGAAGATTCATCATTTTAGTTGAAAATTCATCAGTTTGGCTGAAAAATAAAATTTTTATCTGAAAATTTAACTATTGCAGTTTTGGTAGAATGTTAAGCTTTTTGTTTGAAAATTCATCTCTTCGGCGAAACACTTATTTTTTTCAACACTAAATATAACTGTTCAATTTTTGGTTCAAAAGTTATCTTTTTTAATTAAAAATTCGTCTTTTTTGATAGAAATTAATCTTTTTGGTTAAAAATTCAATTATTCTAGTTAAAGATTCATCATTTTAGTTCAAAACTCATTTCTCAGGTTCAGCATTAATTTTTTTAACCGAAAATTAAACTATCCAATTTTTGACTGAAAAATTAACCTTTTAAGTGAAAAATTCGATTTTTTTAATAGAAATTAATTTTCTTGGTCCAAAATTCATCTTTTTGGTTTAAAAATCGTATTTTTGGTCGAAGATCTTCTTGATTAAAAATTCATCTTTCTGGTTTAAAGTTCGACTATTTCAGTACAAGTTTCATCATTTTAGTTGAAAATTCATCAGTTTGGCTGAAAAATAAAAATTTTATCTGAAAATTTAACTATTACATTTTTGGTAGAATGTTAATCTTTTTGGTTGAAAATTCATCTCTGCGCTGGAGCGATGATTTTTTTCAACTCTAAATTTAAGTATTCAATCTTTGGTTGAAAAATTCTCCTTTTTAGTTGAAAATTAATCTTCATGATTAAAAATTCAACTTTTGGTTTAAAATTAATATTTTTGGTTGAAAATACAATTATTCTAGTTAAAGATTCATCATTTTGGTTGAAAACTCATCTTTTTGGTTTTAAATTCAACTATTTCTGTTGAATGTTCATTATTTTAGTTAAAAATTCATCAGTTTGATTAAAAAATGAAAATTTTTAACTAAAAATTTACCGATTCAATTTTTTATTGAAAATGGATGTTTATACTTGAAAAGCTAGGAATTATTAGCAGGTTTAAATTGAATTTAATACAGTTCCCAAATTAATTTTACCTAAATATGCACTGCATTTCAAGTATGAGAAGATAAAATAAAAATTAGTTTTAATTATTATTCAAATTTATGGACTTGAGAAACAAATTCAAGAAATGATTAATTATGTTTTTAGTAGATAGATTTATTTCTCACATCTACATCCTTTTTAGATATTTACATATAGTAGCATCCCGGCTACAAAAGATACTTGAAAGATTATTATTATGTTTTCAGTATTTTTTATTTATTTATATATTCGATTTTGCTAATATATTGAATAATATCTTGCAATATAATTTGTCAAAGCGTTCTAAATTAAACATATTAATTGTATTTCTCAGAAACTAAAAAAAAAACATTATTTATAATAAACTGGCGAAACTGTATACATATTCTGAGTCGAATGATTTAAAAAATGCGAAATCTGTGAATGGCTCCGTGCTATGAGAAATTATACCTGGAAAAAATCTGGAATTGTCAAGGATTTTTTTCCAGAATTTGAGTGAACACTCAGGACTCGCATTTTTTATCACACGACTTCATTTTTTTCGTAAAATTATCATTTTGTTTATTTATCCCTTGAAATCTTATGAAAAATGTTAAGGAAATTTTAATGGATCTTTCTCGCAAGGAAAATTTGGTTTTAGTTTCAAATGTTTTTTTTTCATTCTGAAGTTCTTTTTGGTTATATAAAACAAAATGATGCAAAAGAAACGGTTTCTTTAACTCAAAACAAATATTTTTCTGAGTGCAGAAGGAGCTTAAAAAATGTTTAAAAATTATTTCACGAATATCAACAAAGTAATAAACTTATTTTTTATTTCTTTCTTATGGAAAAAAGTTGGCAATACGTTTAGATACGTTTTTTTATCTACTTGCCTAATAATGTCAATATTTTTATAAATGCGAAGCAAATAACATCAAAGTAAAATATAAAATCGTGCAATCTCGCGTTTTAAAAATAAAACAAAATCGTTACCACTCGAATTCAAAGCAATTTGTACTTTATGGGCCAATAAGCATAGTGAAAAGTCGACAACAACAAAAATATCCAAATTGCGAGTTTTTTGTACCATCCAATTTTTAATAAAGAATTTGACAGAAATAAAAGCAAAATTGGATCCTAGTACAATTTATCATTTTTCTCGTTTACAATTTTTACTTACATCACATGTAAAAAATTGTTAAGCTTTTTTCACAAATTCTTTAAATAAAATTTTTTTAAATGGAGACGGTAAAAAAGTAACACAACCAGACAAAAAAGTGGCACGGCTACTTAAAAAGTGGTAAAAGTTTAATAGATTTTTCTGGAAAAAATTTGAAAATCAATACATTTTTGTGATCTAAACAGCCGCCATCTTCGATTTTTATAAATTTCGGATTTTGGTAGAACATTAATCTTCTTGGTCGAAAATTCGTTTTTTATGTTAAAAAGTTTTTTTGTTCAAAGTTCTCTTTATTATTGGTTTTATCTGAATATTTAACTATTCCCTTTTCGGTTGAAATTTTATCATGTATACTGTATCAGTAAAAAATTTAATTATTTGGTAGAAAATTCAATTTTTTGGTCGAAAATTCAACTATTTGGTAGAAAATTCATATATTTAGTAAAAAAGTCGTCCTTTTGGTAGAACATTAATCTTCTTGGTTGAAAATTCGTTTTTTATATTCAAAGTTTTTTTTATCATAGTTTTTATCTGAATATTTAACTATTTTCTTTTTGGTTGAAATTTTATCTTGTATACTGTATTAGTTAAAAATTTAATTATTTGGTAAAAAATACAATTTTTTTGTTGAAAGTTAAACTTTTTGGTTGAAAATTGAACGATCTTGTTAAAAATGCTTCTTTCTCGATAGAAAATAATGTTTTTTGTTAAAAATTCATCTTTTGCGATTTAAAAGTCCACTGCTTAAAAACTTTACTCCTTTGTTGAAGATTCATCTTTCACGGCAGAAAAGTCATCTTTGTTGGACGAAAATTAACTTTTTTGTTAAAAATTCAACTGTCTTCTAATAAATTTGTCTTTTTGTCATAAAAATTCAAATATTTGATTGGATTTTTATCACTTTTGTTTGAAAATAAGACCATTTTATTGAAAATGCATCTTTCTGTGTTGAAAATTCAACTATTTAGTTAGAAATTCAACTATTTTGTTGAAAATCTAATTATTTTTGGAAAATTGAACTTTTTTTTTTAAACTCGTCATTTTTGCTCGAAAATTGAACTATGTTGTATAACATTCATCCTTTTGGATTGGAAATTCCTCTTTTATGGCAAAAAAGTCATCCTTCTTGGTGGAAAATTCATCTTTCTTGGTTGAAAAGTAACTTTTTTGTAAAAAATTCAATTGACTTTGAAAAAATGTTTCTTTTTGGCTTGAGAACTTAAACATTTGGTCAAATCTTTAACAATTTTTTGGGTAACTCCTCTCTTTTACTGTAAAGTTCATCTATTTGGATGTTAATGCAAGTGTTTAGTTGGAAATTATTTTCTTGGGTTCGAAAATCTTTTTTGGTTGAAAATTTAATTATTTTGTTGAAAATACAATATATTTCAAATTGAAATCGTGATAAAAAAATTTATAAATGTAAAATTTGTCTTTGGCCAACGGCTAAGGCGATTTCGGGCGAGGCACAAGGGGTAAAAAAAAGCAAAAAATTGGTAACATAGTTTATCGATGGCTCTTAATTGGAAAATTTTTCCGTGCGACAAGAAAGTGGCTTGGCGCCGCCAGGCCTTCGAAAAAAGTACCATTCCATTGGTGATAGTGGTAAATATGAACGGATTTGGCTAAGATTTGAAAAAGTTTTTTTTCTCTTAGAGTGAAAGAATTTTGAGTTCTAAAAATAAGGGACACCCTGATGTATGCACAAATTTCGCATTTGCTAAAATTAGGTTACAAATGATGAGAACTGAAATAATTCACGAGAAGAAAGCCCTCTTCTTTTTAATCAAATAATTTCATACGTCGATTGATTCGGTTAAATGATGAAGAACGGCTTTGTATTTATTGGAAATATTTTTGGAAGATTTTGTTTTGCAATATTGATCAACAATATTTTAAATTAAAGTTAATATAAGAAAATCTGCTGTATTTTTTGATATATGTGACACTGTATCAATATACGTTTACATATTTTTTGAAAAAGATTAAGTTTAACTACTTTGTTTTTGTTTTTTCGGTTTCATATCGGGTATGTGTACCTGGTTTCTTGGCTAGCCTTCCTCCACGAGGGAAATATGATGAAATTTGAATTGCGTGTTTCGGAAAGTTAAATGTCTTTGAGTTTGTTTTTTCCTGCTTATGCGCATGATCATTTGACAGAAATTTGGTATATAAACCGCGATGAAAGCAGGAAGAGGTATTGAATTATTATCAATTACAATGAGCGTTGCAATTACCGCTTTTTTTACTCTTTTGTGCGTGGCTCTCTTCACTGGGGCTGTTCACGCAGTCTGTGTTGTAGAAGTTAAAACTAGTGAATATATTTCGGGAGGACCTGGTTTTCCTTGTGCTGATAAAATCGATTGTTGTTCCGCAGTATGCGATTATCCCGATTATTCTCAAGTTCCAATTCTTCATCCCGGTCAGTCGAGAAATAATTTATAAATACTCCAAAATTACGAAATTTTTGTAAATTCTTTGGCAAAATACAAATCATTTTGCTAGAATAGAGACACTTTTGATGGATTTAGATGAGATTATCAACATCTAAGCACACTCAGAAAAATTTTTATTTGAATCTAACAAATTCTTTCTTTGATACAGGGTCAAACAAATGTTTTTTTTATTCAAAGTGACATTTTTTTGAGTGCATAGATTGAATTTATAGTTCAAAATACTGGTATTAAATAAAATTTTGTTTACTTTCAGTACCACAAAAGCAATGCATTGGTGGTTTAAATAACAGGATAAGTGGCCCAGTGAAGCCACCTACGTAAATATATCCAGATTAAGAGGTCGTCGAAATTCTACGAATTTGGTTATAATATGCTGAGTGTTTAACAAGAGTGTATCTTTCTAAAGTCAATGTTATAAAATACAAATAAAATTTAAAAAATTAAAACAATAATGGTAAGTTTAGCACACCCTACATGGCGAAAAATGGACACTCAGAAAAAAATTTGTCTTGAACTAAAGAAATCGTTTCTTTACCATAGTTTTTTTCAATTGACCCAAAAATACATTTAAAATAAAGAAACATTTATTTGATCTTAAAAAATGATGTAGTTCGTATTTTTTGGCTTAAAGAAATCATTTCTGTAATAGGTTTTCTTTAATTTAAATAAATATTTGTTTGATTCAAAGAAATTTCAGACGGAAATGAAAGAAGTAATATATTTGAGTTCAGTACTTTAAATCAAAGAAACTATTTCTTTAAATCAAAGAACTTATTATAACGCTCGAAACCGCTACTTAGCTACACGCATGCGACATGTGATTCAGGGACGCTCCTGTACGTTTGATTTATTTTTATCAGTTACAAGTGGTAATTATGAATAAGAAAACCTGTGACGTGTTGACGAATTGAGGATTCGCCGATAAAATCCCACAATTTTATTTAAGTATGATTTCCTCTATTTTACTGTGATATAGTTACATGTATGGTGATTCCTAACCTCATTTCCACAACATCGAACAATGACGGTCATATCTCAATATTGTATTGCTTTAAGTATTGACAAAAAATTTGTGTTAGGAAATTAATTTTTTAATAAAAACAAGTATAATATATATTTTATTTCTGAGACAGTAAATAATATACATATTTAGATTGGTATTTCCCTCCCAATAGCAACTATAGCTTTTTCCAATGAATTGAAGTTTTGCTTTTAGGAAATAAGAAAATGACAATGTATATTATTTACGGTTCTATATAAAAAATAAAAAAAATAAAACTTTCAAAGGAATAAATTATTTCATTTAAGAAACGAAATTAACTTTTACATTTAGTTAAATAAATGTACGGAAAGAAAAAATGTATGCTATTCAACTAAGTTTTGTGTTTTGAACAAAGAAATATATATTAATTTCAAATTGATGATTCTTTTAATCTAATAAATTATTTGCTTAACATACATAATAAATTATTACTTTGGTTTCAAAAAATTGTTTTGTTATCCCGATAAAATATTTCTTTAAATGAAAGAAATATTTAGGTTCAATGAATTAAATTTTTCTTTAAATTAAAGAAAAAATTACATTGAAACAATATATATTTCTTCATAGTAAAGAAAAATATACATTGAAACAATATACATTTCTTTAAATTAAAGAAACATTTTCGTAAAATGGAAGAAAATGTTTCATTCAAACAGTAAAATATTCTGTTGAACCACAAAAAGAAAGGCGACCAAAATATTTCTTTGATTTAAAGAAAAATTTGTTTGACTGAGAGCCAATACATATTTTTCTTTGATTCAAAGAAATTTTCTTTGAGTAAAATAAACTTTTTTCTGAGTGGATGTTTAAACGTAGATGTTCAAAGGATAAGATCTAACATGTAGATATTCATGCCGATCATTTACTATCTTTTTGAGGTGTTAGGCGTACAAATATTTGTATATTAAACTGCAACATATCATGCTGAAAAACTTGTCCGAGCGCGAAACAAATATATCATCAATGAATTCTCTAAATTATTTGTAATAGGTAAACTCCTAAAATATTTAAAGCAATTATATAATAAATTTCCGCTTAATATTTCGCATATTTCAGTTGAACATTTTGGATTATACAGAGGAACATCTCAGTTTTTAATATCTTGATATACTAATTTTTAACAACAAGATTGCCGTCCTATAGTTAAATATCAAATATGTTGAACCTGAACATCTAGATTTTATGAGTAAACATCCATTGTTCTCCGTGTATGATCCCATGATAGCGAACATACGTCTATTTTATGAGTCAACGTATAATTGTGTCGACATTACACATACAAACATTTTTATGAATCATTATGTTTATATTTGTTGTTTAAACAATGGGACGAAAAATTACATTTTACAATTCTCTTGTTATGAATATTGAAAGAAGGTATATCAAATCCAAATATTGATTATGGAGTTAACTAAAAAGCAATCTAATTATATCACATTGTCATTAATTTACAATACAGATTTTAAGGGATTTTAAAGTTTGTAAATAATTAAGAAGAATTCCAGGAACTTCATTGCATTTGCCGCATTTTCATTCACAATTATACCCGAAGTCCCAGTTTATAAGATGGCTGATGTCAGCTGAAATGCCAGAGAAAGCAACGTATTGTCGTTTTGATATAATGAGGGTTTTTACATCCTTATAACATTTCAACGATTTCAGACTCACTGATTGAGAAAAAATGGATTTTCCATTGGTGTCTGTCAGTCGCCGTTGTCGTCCTTATCTGTGAATACGATAAGTTTCGAAGGGATTACCGGATTAGACTGCCCTTTAGCACAATTGTTTCAAGGCCTAAAAAGAAAGCACGAGTTCGTTAACCAGCCATTTTTGACCATCGGTTCTCGGTTTATCCATCAAAATTGCTTTTAAAAAAGAAAAAATGTTAATAAGAAAAAAAAGTAACCTTAAAAAGTTGTATAGTATACATTTGGTTAATACTATTTATCGAAAAGACGCAGAATTTAAGTTTTTGGAAAAACGACAACAGATATAATGAAATGTTTAATAACAAAATTGTTTAATTTAAATAGATGTATAATTTTTCTTCGCGCTACTTTTTGATAACACGCGTAGTTTTCGTTTTAATCGTGAACAATTACATTAAAAGTAAATTTTATATTTTTTTAAGTTTATGTTTTTTAGAAAATGCACTTTCAAATATTTAATAAACAGAGACATTAAGCCATAGACCCTGTGTCGTTCTCTAGCGTTCTGTTCTTTTACGTTCTCAAAAGTTCGATTCTTGGTCAACCAAAAAATTCCTGACGTGTACTTGCCCCTATAGGAAAAAAAGTTTTATATGATTTTAGGAATATTGAACTGATATTATCAGTCATATATTAAGTTTACAACTTACAAAAATAATTATTTCAACAATAGGTTTGTTTGATGGAATTTTTTCTCACTGCGCTTCTTACCAACTTTAAAAAAATGGTTGATATTTAAGAAACCATAGTTTATTTTTTCGGGGAAAACATTCCCTACAACTTTACTCATTCCACTTTGTGAAATTAGTGAGTAATTTTCAAGTAGAGTTATTTGTTTAAAAAATATATTCGATACAATTTTTTTAAACGATTTCACTCATAGAATGATTTTCTTTCAGAAGTGGAAACAGTAGAGTGTTGTATAGAATAATTTGTCAATTGTTAACATAATTTTTTTTCTAAGTTTCAAAATCTTTTCAATAATTAAGATCTCCGTTTTTACCCTTTTTAACTTTTTTTTTTCGTTTGAGTGCGAACTGAATTAATAGAACCAACTGAGAAAATTGAATTATTTTTGGTTGAAAAGTCTAGTTTTATACTTTTTTTTAGAATTAATCTAGTTTGTACTAGCAGAAAAGTAAACAATTTTGTTGACAATTGGTTTCATTTTTTATAAAAAATTAATTTAAAAAATTTTAAATTTAAATATTCCTATTAAATAAACATAGCTATTCAATTTTGGGTTGAAAATTTATATTTTTAATTGAAAATTGATCCTTTAGATTAAGAAATCCAACTATCTTGTTAAAAAATCACATATTTGGGTAAAAATTGGTATTTTTGAAAGAAAACCAATCTACTTTGTTGAATATTAATCCTTTTTTTATTAAAAATCATACTTTTTGGTTGAAAATTAATCTGTTTAAGTTGAGGATTCCACTATCTTGTTGAAGATTCGTCTGTTTGGTTGAGTTCGACTGCGTTTATTGAAAACTAAAATCTGTTTTGGTTAAACATTTATAATTAAGGTTGAAATTCAACAATATGGTCGTAAATTAAATTCTTTGTTGAAAATTCAACTGTTTTGTAGATAATTGGCTTTTAAACTTAAAAATTAGTCAAAGTAGGTGCTGAGCTCTCCCTACATTTGTGTACAGACCTTTTATAATTAAAGGTCAAAGCATCGACAACTGTAATTTTGTGATTGCCAATTCTCTTTTCTTAAAGCTCCTTTAGCTTTAACGAATATTTTCTCATCACGTATCTCATGCTTCGCACTTGATTTTATCCAAAATGCGAACTTTTCAACAAATCAAATGTATTTCATATTTATTTCTGTACCTCGGTACTACCCTGAAAACTGTATCATTTTAATAAATTTATATTATTACAATTCATATTATGCATTCGTATTGAAACATACGTATTTACATTGTCTTGTTTTTATAATTAAAAAAGTCCGCATTCCATAAAAAAACAATTTTGTTATTAAACATTTGATTGCAACTTTTATCGTCTTTCCATGAATTTAATTTGTTTATTTTCAATGATATTTTTTTATTTTTAATATATTTTCATAACAAGAGTTTATAACAAATTTGTAGAGCTTACTTGGTTGAACAACTTTTGTCTGTTCATTTTTTGCCTCTTTTGTCGTTTTTCTAAAAATTTAAGTTTTTTATTTTTAATCTTATTTTTCACGATTAAAACCAAAACTACGCATCGTATCAAAAAATGATTCTTTATAAATTTGTAGTTCTTTTTTCGGTGTACAATTGTTGTCTATTGAGTTTTTTGTTGTATCTTGCGTCGTTTTGCCAAAAAGAATTAATTGTGCACTAAAACTGGAATAGTTTAATTTTCAGCCAAAGAGATGAATTTTGAACTAATATTACAAATATTTAACACAACATTAATTTTTAACCAAAAAAGACGAATTCTCAACAAAATACATAGAGTGTTAGCCAAATATTTAACGCTTCAACCAAGAGGATTACTTTTCTACCAAAAAGGGGGAATTTTCAACCGAATAGTTGAATTTTCAACAAAAACAAGATAAATTTTCAACCAAAAATGGAATAGTTACATTTTTAGTTAAAAAATGAATTTTCAACAGAGCAGTTAAAAATGTAACCATTGAAATAAGATTTTAACTAAAATGATGAATCTTTAACTAAAAGTTTAATTTTTTTTAAAGTAGTTCAACTTTCAAACAAATAGTTAAATATCCAACAAAAGAGATGAATTTACAACTAAAATAAAGAACCTTCAACAAAAAATGACTTTTTGACAAAATTGCCCATTTTTTTACGAAGCAGAATTATTTTTAACCAAAAGAGATGAATTCTCAACGAAAAATGTAGTTATAGTTGCTATTTCTACCAAAACAAATTTTAATTTTTAATTGAAAAAAGTTGGAGTCAAGCAAAAAGGCGAATTTTCAACGAAAAATTTGACTTATCAACCAAAAAAGGATACCTTATAACCATGCAGATGAATTTTGTACCGGAAAAGACAAATTTTTAACCAAATATATGAATTTTCAACCAAATGGTTGAATTTTCAATTAGGAACATTGTAAGCCAAAATATTTACATTTTTAATTAAAGATCCATTTTTACGCACAAAAAACGAATTTTCAAGATAATAGGTAAATTTTCCACCAGAGTGATGAATTTTAAACTAAAATTATGCTTTTAAAACATAAAAATTAATTTTTAAGTAGTTTAATTAAGTAGCTGAACTTTTAACCGAGAAGATTAATTTCTTACAACAACAAAATTTTCTTTAACAAACTACATTAATTTTCAACTAAAAAGTTGAATTTTCAATAAAATGGTTCAGCTTTCAGCCAAGAAGATGAAATTTTTAGGCAAGAATCTTAATTTTCTACTAAAAAGAAAGACAATTTCAACAAAATATATGCATTTTAAAATAAGAGAGACCAATATTTTCACCAAAAATAAAACAGTTAAATTTTTATTTAAAAAAATAAATTACTAAACAAAAAACTGAATTTTAAACCAAATCATTTTCAACTAAAACTAAGAACCTTCAACCAGAAAGCTGAATTTTAAGCAAAGTAGTTCAACTTTCAACCAAGTAGTTGAATTTTCAAATAAAAAACATGAGCTTCCAACTACAAATGAGATTGTTAAATTTTTATTAAAAAAAGTAATTTTCAACAAAAAGAAAACGAATTTTCAAGTAAATAGTTAAACTTCTAAGCAAAATCATTTTCACCTTAAATCAAGAATCTTCAATGAATAAACTGAAATTTTTATAAAGTACTTCAACTTTCAACCAAGTAGTAACTGAAAATTTATCTGTTCCATTTTTGGTGGAAAATTGATCGTTTCAAAATAGAAAATTCAATTATTTGGTGAAAAAGTTATGTGTTTTGTTGTCAAGTCTTCTTTAATGGTAGAAAATTAATCTTCTTGATTGAAAATTCAAGTACTTGGTTGAAAGTTGAACTTTCTTAAAAATTCACTTTTTGTTGAAAATTCATATTTTCAAGTAGAAAATTCAAGTGTTTTGTAGAGAAGTCACCTTTTTGGTTAAACGAAAAATTATTTTATTTAAAATAAAAATATTTTATCATTTAAATATTAACTATTACATTTTTTTGTTGAGTGTTTATCTTTTTTAGTTAAGTTTGACTGCTTTTATTTCAAATAAAAATATGTTTTTGGTTGAAATAGGATCAACTATTATATTTTTCGTGAAGAATTAATCACTTTTGATTGAAAATTCAACCTCCTGATTGAAAGTTAAATTCCTTTGTTAAAAATTCTTTTTGTCGGTAGGTAGAAAATGCCTATAACGTTAAAAATGCAAGGATTTTGTTAAAGAGTCATCTTTTTTCACAAATGCAACTGTTTTGTTGAAAATTCAACCTTTCGGATTGAAAATTCGCCCATCCGGATTGAAGGTTCATGTTTTTCGGTAAAAAATT
>CAKNWT010324653.1:0-15855 GCA_932066315.1 Andricus coriarius | reverse complement strand
TAAGCCCAAGTGAACAGGAGTCGTTGTTTGTCCACAAGCGCGAGGGGGGGGGGGGGCGAAGTGATAAAAAATTGTCTACGAAGTATATGGACGGCCTCTAAAAGCGCGCTCGTTCATTTCAGACCGATTAAAGAAGAATCTAGGGTTTAAAACAAATTATTGTATTTTATTAAATTATATATATATATTTTATGTTATATACCATAATCATTATATTATTAATGGTATAAAATGTATTGTTAAAATTTTTGCTTAATATTACACTCGCAGTATAATAATATATATATAGTATCGTAAGTGCGCGTTTAAGTAAATATGCCTGTTTCATCGTCAGGGGGGTGGGGGGATTAATATAGTATATGATGCGCCGAGGCGCATATACTGTTTTGTTTGACGACGGTGCATTTACAAGTTTTATTGCGACAGCGTAGAGTATCGTAATTCGTAATGTTGTACATTACGATACAGCGGAGTGTAATGTGAAGTTTGATCTTCCGCTGTATCGTAATGTACAACATTACGATACTCTACGCTTTCGCATAAAAACGCGTGAATGCACTGGAGTCCCATAAAATATTATTTTCCACATAGAAGGAAAAACACCCTGTGTAAATGAATTTCTTCACCCCTTTGCGTTTTCGTGTTGGGGTCAGATGCAGCAAAGCAGAAAAGAGATATGGTTGCATGAATGTTTAAACTTCATTGAATCGTAATCGTGAAGAATGTAATCTATTGTGAGTACTATTTATTAGAATAATTGTTAATGCTTTCTGAATTTAAAAATTTGTAGTACAAATTGTTAAAAATTATCGAAATCAAGACTGAAAATTCTTTCAGAAATATTTCCTTTGTATCTGCGTATGTGATTTAATTTGTAATAATAAAATAAATATTCTGCATAAGGTCTTTGCCAAAAAGTTGTAAAATTTAGGACCCAGCTGTTCTACCCATTTCCATGATTCAATAGATTTTTTAAATAATGCTAGGATGAAATACTTACATTGAAGTAGTTTTTAACAAAATTTCTATATTTTATTGTTTTTTTTTTTAGAAATGGGAGATTAACATATAGCTCAAATTCCCACTCGGTACCATGCCCTAATGATGCTAATGATCCTAATGATGCTTAAAAGTTTGCCCCTGAAATTCTGTTTCCACTCGGCGACACTTAGATTGTAGGATACAACTCTAAACAAATGACTTCTAAAAATCTAAAGAAAAAAGATAAAAATATTTAAAATGATTAATTTTTTCCTGTGTAAATATCCATAAAAGGAAAAGAATGTTATTTTTTCGCAAGATTCTGAAAATTTTGCAAAATGTGCATCGTATAATTTTCGTGTTACCGGATTCTGCCAAATGGAGCTTGAAACAAAAATATTTTTCAGTATTTTAAACAATTTTACGTCCAATCTAAATATTTGAAAAGTAATTTCGAAATTTTATATTCCACTTGGTAACACTGTACTATTTTATAGGTTATGTGTTCCGTTATGTCTATTCAGATTTCAACAAATCTTTGAATACAAATTTTGAATAAGTAATAGTCAGTTAATTATTATTTATTTTAATTTAATTTAGTATATTATTACACTTTCTAAAGGGTTCTAAAAATCTTTAAATGCATTTTTAGAAAATAAAACAGATTAAAATGTACACAAATCCGCTTGTAATAACAGAAAACGCAGCAGGGGAGCTCACCCTACAATAGATAATAATCAGTAGATATTCATGAATTAAAAATGCTAATGTATGTAAAGTTATTTATTTATTATTAGTTAGGACTCTATATTTGTTAAAAAATTAAAATTAAAAATCATTATTTTTAGCATACTTGTGCTTTTAATTACGATTATCTACTGTAGGGTGGTTGAGAAGATTTTTATGTTCATAATTCATAAATCTTCGCGCCGGAAAATACAAGAGATATTTTATAGTGTATTGCGAATAATTGTTGTAATTTGATTCCCCCTGAAATCACGAAAAACGCGGGTTCAATGAAGTTGTTGCATTGGAAAATAAATCGTTCTTGCAAAAATCAGGAAAAGCGCGGTTAGAATAGACTTATATCATTGGATAATAAATCGTTACCGCTAAAATCACGAAAAGCGCGGTTAGGATAGGATTTTGTCATTGGATAATAAATTATTACTGCTAAACTCAGGAGAAGCGCGGGGTAATAGAATTGTGACATTAGATGATAAATCATCGCGTGATGATCCGTAGTTGAAATCGGCGTATTCAAAACTGTTCTAAAGGTACGAGACATTCTCGCAAAATTATAACCATCACCACGCAGGGTTGAACAGTGGCTTGCGTAGGACCAGGTAGCTATTGCTATTTTTTAAAAAGAAGTTCTATGCGGTCTCCTTGATGTGCAATCGTGAATTTAGACTGAGACGCTCGTTTTTCTTTAAATTCTGTTTCACATTTAATCGTCTGGCCGCCTAAAATGTGATAGAACGCCTCTTGAATTTTATTATTTCGCGACATCTTTGACTGTGTTAATTTTATCTTATTTTAATTTTATGGAATGCCGTTGTATGTTTGTGTGTGTATGATATTTTATTCGTTTCTTATTTAATTTTGATTTGATCATATCGTGATATTTATTGATCTTTATGTTCTTAACACACGTATTTATTGTGATTTCTAAAATAAATCCTCAATGACTCAAATCTCATGAATCATGCTTTCTCATTTAAAATTGATTTTATTTAAATGTAATTTTTGAGTGATCTTGATAAAATTTTGATACAAGTAAATGTATTTGAAATTAAAAATATTTTCTATTTTGAAGCCAATTGAATCTCAATAACAGATAATATAAAGAGAAAGTGAAAATAGTAACGATAAAAGCACTCCGTTACATGGTCTCCCCTAAACATATTTTAGTTCTAAAATTTATATACACTAAGAATAAGATTCTCGATCTCTGAAATTGGTATTTTAATTCTATTTTGGGTGTGAATTATTAAGATAAAAAGTAATTTAGTTTGTTTTTTAGTGTCCCATGCACAAAAAAGTAATAGCCCAAATTTCGCAACTTTTGGCAACGAACCGTAAATCGCGCTTAAAATAAGTTTTGAGAAAAGAGAGTTTTACGATACTTAGTTTTGTTTTCAGAGAGAAAAAGTGCATGAAGTATGTGACTTACAAGAAAATATATGAGGATCGACCTTTCGCGCTTTCTTAAAGTAGAATAGTTTCCCCTTTCTAAAGAAATGTAGTTTTCACTATACATTTAAATCTAAAATTATAAAAAGGAACATTTCTACTATACTGATGTCTACATGTATTATAATCCTATTTTTCGGAACACATCTGTCCCGTCCTATATTTTTGTAGCCCTCAGTACCGTTGTATATTAAATACAGTGTTGACAATAGAGCTGATTTAAAGTATAAGAAATTCTGTTCCATAGCAAATAATAATATTACCTTAAAGTCATTTTAATGCTTACTCTAATTAAAGATTATGATAATAATATGCTATGACACTGAATTTGGCTGTGGTTGCACTTTTAATCAGCTCTTTTGTCACCTATCAAATTTGACACAGGACGGTACTGAAAAACGCGAATATGTTTTCTCGAAAGAACGCTAGTTATTGTACATGTATTAAATCTATCAGCTAAATTTTTACTGATTTGAATCACACCTTTTGAAATCAAGAAAAGGTCGTAAAAAAACTTCTGCGCGTGCACATTGCCCATTTTTTAGATACTGAAAACAGCAGACTCAGACAACAGTAAGTTCAGTCGAGCTAGAGCCTATAATTGTTAACCTATTCGTTTAAAATGTTCAAGATCAATTGACTAGATGAAGTTCTAGTGCCACTTTTTAAGAAATTTTGATTCATTAATTCAGGACAATTAAGGTACGTGGGTTAGCGTTTTCAGATGCTAAGGCTGTTATCGCAGAGTCAATCAAAGGCTTGCAAAACATGTTGAGCAGATCGAATACTAGCATGAAGAACATGGGCCTTAAAATTAATATAAATAACACAAAAATTATGGTGTTCGAAGGAAAGGGTGATAAAACAGTATGCAACATTGTCCTAAACGATGAAAGGATATAACAACTTAATAAGTACATGTATCTGGGTAGTCTACTTACTAATGACGAAAAGGTATGGAGAGATAGATAGGCGTCTACAAAAGGGTAAAAGGTTATTATTCTATACTTGCACCACTGTGCTGTACGGTGGCCAGACTTGGATATATCAAAAATAGGGTAAGAGTAAAATTAACGGGGTTGGCATGCAAGGCCTGCGTATGGTGTGCGGTAAAACGCTAATGGACAAACTCAGTAACGAGAGAATCCTCAAAGAATGTGGTGTAGAGGAAACATTGTCTGAAATGTGTAAAAGAAATTTTTTGACATGGTTTGGGCACGTTGAGAGAATGAAAGATGAATGACTGACGAAACAAGCATATCCAGGTAAAGTAAATGGCGGAATACTCAGAGGCAGACCGAGCAAAGAATGGTTGAAATATATGAATGAGACCGTAATTCGAAAAGAGATAAAAAGCCATAGAAACACAAGAGATTACATGAGGAAATGCATGGACGTGAAGGAAGCTAAAGAGGTATACCAGGACAGAAAATTGTGACGACAAATAGTTTATAAGAAATGCATGATGAAGAGTGCCAATGGAGTGACACATGAAACGAAAGACCTCGGATACCAATGGGGCCGGAGTGGAGAGATTTAATGACATCGTGAAGCTCTTTGCCTGGGGTGCTTGCTAGAGAGATTGATCAGCGATCTGGGATGAAGCAGTGTTACGAAACAAACGTGTCATTTGAATAAACAACACAATAATTCTAGATTAATCTAAAAATATGTACCCTGCCTCCTTATACCAACTCGTACAATTCCTTTCCTCACTTTTCTCATATGAACTGCCTGATTCCCGGCTAGAACAAAGTGAGCCATATGCCCGACGGGGATATGGTTTAATGGCTTAATAATAATAATTATTATTATCATTATTTCTAGAGATATTTCACTTTTTATGCTTGAAATTCGATTTTTTAGCAGTTCAATCAACCTATAGTCTACAATTATTAACCGATTAGTTTTATAATTTTCAGGATAGATTCACTAAATAAAGCTCCAGTGCATTTTTTTTAGAAAAGTTTGATTTATCAATTATTTTAGGCTTCAATTTTTAACCGATTTATCTACAAGTTATAAAATAAAATGACTGCATGAAGTTCCTGTGCTATTTTTCAGGAAATTTTGATTAAATGCCAAATTCTGCCAGAGACTTTCGTCTGTTTCCGCCAAAACTGTTTTTTCATAATTACTCTTCTGATGCATATTTTAAAACAGAAATCGCATAACATTACTATTCTTCCAAACAAATATAGCTATTTTATGTAACAAAAACTAATATGAAATTCAACAAACACGAGCGTTATTTTCAATTGTCGCCGTGCGCCACACTGGCACAGTACCCTACTCTTCCTTTTTACTTGGCGGAATTTTCCGAATCATAGATACTTTTGGTAAAATCTACTTTCCTCGAATGTAGGTCAAAAATGATGGAGAATTTTTCTCTCTCTATACATAAAATTAACATTTTTCCTTAGTCGCTCGATTTAGCGCTGCTGGTTCTATTCTTATACGATACAATATCAGAATTACGCGATGAATCAACATCCTTGGCGTGAAATGGACATTTTGATTGATCTAGAGATTCAAGAGACTAGTGAGTTGTTTCCATGCAAGCATGCCAAAGATATAACATGCAATTTGTAATATTTTACTAAAATGTGACTCACCTCGCCATGAATAATGAGAGTTGGAATCGACACTATTAAGATGACAGCCCATAGGATGCAAATTGCAATGAAGGCATGTCCCTCGGTCCTCACAGACATTGAGGCTATGGGATGCACCACTGCTAAGTATCTAGAACAACCAAGGAATATTCCAATTATAAAAAAAATTGATAACTACATCACTGTACTGCCCAGTTTTTGAAAAACACCGTTAAATAAAAGGAAATAAAAAATAAATTTTTCATATCAATGAAATCGTGAAAGAAAGATACACCTAATTATGCAAAGTAATTGCATAATTATTGCAAGAGCGCCGTTAACTTAAATATTGCCGAGAATTATTTTGCAAGAGTACCGTTAACTCGATAAAGTGGATCGTAACTTGACGAAATAGAAAATAGACAGTCGAATACGTCACAGAAAAATTCACAAGAATACCGTCAACTGGGAGATAAGGGCATCCTCTAAATTATTTTATGAGTTTACGCGCTAAAATAATTTAGAAGGAGACCATTACTAGCCAAGGGGTTTCTTTCGTAATATTAATTATCAAGGAAAAAAGTTTTTATTTCGAGAAACGTCGTAACCTCCATAATGAAAAACTATTAATTTACAAATAATTATTAACACCGTTTACTTGCTATTAAATACAGAATTTCGGGAAATCCTGGAACCCAAAATAACAGATATTTAAAAAAAGGACTACCTCTAATGCCAAAGAATCGCTACGTTTTCTGGAAAAACTTAATGGTTTATAATGATGTGGCTGATTGTGTAATACCTATGGAATCAGGATACAATAATTTTCTTAGATTTAATTAGCGGTAAACTTTTTCAGAAGAAAAGGTTACTGAATTTGAAAATTATGGTTTGATAGCAAATATATTTTAATAATAAATTAATCTCTTTCACATATAAGCACTCGTTTAGATTTTATATGTACTTCTTAATACCTTGAAACATGCTTTTGAATATTCATATTTATTAAAATAATTAAAATCAGCAATCCACTTTCTTAATTATATTTGTTTTAAAATATTTAATATTATAAAAATGAATGAAAATATATGAAAATTCAGAATTTAAAAGAAATAAGCATTTAAATATCATTATTTAAATAAAAATACCTTCTTGGCTTCCAGTATGAAATTTTTTCAATTTTAATAATATTAATATCATTATTTGTTCCAAACTATTACAAATATTTAATTAGAAATATTATTGCAAAATAATTAGACTTTAATTAAAATTAATTATTCAACAGTATGTTAAATAATATTAAATTAATTCATTGGTGAATAACCTAATATGAATTAAATTACGATAATAGTTAATCATAAATATAATTTTTATTTTAATGGACGGTATTCTTCAGAATTATCGAGACCGTGTTGTCTGATCGTACAGAGTTCCATTAACTCAAGTTGACGGTGTTCTTTCGAATTATTGCTTCCAAATTCGTACTGGTAACTCAAATTTCGACTACTTATTAACATGTCAACGATTTTTTTTGTCATAATCGAAAAAATTGTGTTCAAATTAGTTATTAAAAGTGCAAACAGTTTTCGTCAATTTTCTTGGGTTAAGTGATTTCTGAGTTAATGGCGTTTCCAAAAACAGGGCAGTGTAGGTGATAGTATCTTTTAGGTCTGATGACTATAAAAAAATGAAGAGATTATTCCCTATTCTAAATTAATTATGAAATAGAATATTTATTTCTGCATGTATAATGTATATCCATTATCATCAATCAATGATTATCTACTGTAAGATCATTATCTAGTATAGAGTGGTCTCCCCTGTACTAAATTAGGGTGACCCAACATGAAAAAATTTCGAATTCTATGTTCGTGATTCCCTACTATTTTGTGACTTTCACGAAAAAAGGAAACATGTATTTTTGTTCGTTTGTTTATTTGCAGCAATTAATATTAAAACTTGCCGCCAAATTCCTCTGAAGTTCCCTATAAGAATAACATGGGAAAAGAATATATTTTTATAAACTTCATCTATAACATAAAAACGATAATACAGTTTAAGTATAATATACTAAATATAGAAATTATTTCTCATCATCTCATGAAGCATCTTCAACGAATACGAATTTGCCATTAATTTTCAATTTCAGCCCTCCTAAGTATCTTTTATAGTGTCCCAAAAACCATACAGTAAAAGCGTAATGAAGGTTTTGTCCAATATTGGTCTCAGTAACTACTTTTTCCTCATATTTTTTCATAGATCCTCATGAACGTATAAATTAAAAGATTTCCTGTATTTATTTAGTTTTTTTTAATTGTACCAACAATTCATTTTTCACCGAATATCGCGAATTCATGGAATTTTCTCAATTCTATGATCTATGCTAAATGTATGTGATGAGTTGATGAAAGAAAATTTGTGTTGCAGTTTTTTCTTTATATGGACTAGGATGTGTTAATTTAGTTTGAGAATTTTTTTTTACTTTTATTTTTAGGATCGATTGTACTAAAGAGCAGTGTTCGTTTAAACTAAATAATTTTTTTTCCAAATAATTTTTTTAATTCAACTTCTAACAGGAAGAAGCCAGAAGATCGCAGTTTTATTCTAATTTATCATCAACTTCCATTATTTTCTCCCAATTATTACTATTTGTTACTTACTGAAAAACATTTGAACATTTTCTGTTTGTTCAAAAAATTCATTTCGCACAGAAAATCGCGAATTAATATAGTATCTTTAGAATACTACTAACCTAAAAGTATAACAATGTACAAGATCCATTAGCTCCTCCAAATTTCTACTTTTTGCAACTTACTTTCAATTTTTTAAGCAATTGTTTGTTTAAACTAATCATTTCTTACGAAATGTAAATCTAAATGGTCAATATTCTCATTTCAGTTGTTTCTTTATTCTTTAAATAATATTTTCTGAAAAGTAAATTTTTTAAGAGTGAAATTTGTTTCAGTAGTTAGCAATAGTATTTGAACAGTCGCTTAATCAATTAAGACATCGAATCTTTTAATTTATCCACCATGAGAATCTATAACAGAAAAATGGGAAAAAGGAGATAATTAAAGGCAATATTCCGCAAAACTCTCATTCCACTTCTATGGGATGGTGTTTTGAGTACCATAAAAGAGGCTTAAGACGGTCGAAATGGAAGATTAATGGCGGATTTGTATTCCTTGCAGAGTTTTCATGAGATAATGGAAAAGATCTGTTTTTCCCCATTTATTTATATGAAGAATTTTATGGAGTGAGCGACATGCGTTATTATTATCCAATTAAGGCCATATATAATACCTGCATCAATTTTTTTTAACTTGAAAAGAACCTGGAACGATTCTTATGATATATATTGTTATATCAGATTGCGCCAATTTAATCGAAACTCTATTTCCATTAGAAACGTACAGGGTCCTCTGGGAAATTAATTATAAAGAACTGAAGAACCTTCGTGTCATCCAAATATTTTATAATTAGAAACAAAAATTATTTTTGGCATTTTTTTTTTTTTTGTAATTATGAAAATCAAGGATCGGACGAACGTTCCTTACTCCCTTTTATTTATTTTCCGAAATTTCCAAGCGGTTTTCTCATTTCGTGTGAACGCTAGTTTTTGACTCGCCGAAAATATGACTTGCCGCATTTTTTACGATTTTCATTTTAATAATTTTAATGTTTTAGTTGTAGCTTATATATAAGGTGCTTTTTTTAATTCGAGACATCGAAATATCTTAAAATCATACGCGTCCTATGAAAAAACTATCCGTAATAAAAACTTTTTATTTTCGAGGGGGAAAAGCGACTTTGAACAAAATTTACCCCACCCCAACCCCAGGAGACATGGAGGGATGGGTTTTTTTTCGCTAATCGAAACAAAATTTTCGAATAAAACTTACGTATTTCATGAAGCAGAATCTGAATCTGTGATAAGAAATTGGGGTTTCCATTTGAAATTACAAAGTTACCCCCCTCCTGCCTCCTGGGGAGGGGGGAGTAAATTTGTTTAAAGCCGCTTTTCCCCCTCGAAAACAAAAATTTTTTATTATGGATATTTTTTCATAGGATGCGTATTTCTGTATACTGTTTAAAACTAAAATATCTTAAACTTTGAAACTAACTCTGTGTGCTTCTACGAATTATTAGTTTAACAAATGCCAAACAAACCAAATCGGTTAAATTAGGCTCAAAGGAATAAACGATTAAAATAAATAATCGGCGATCGCGAACCTATTTCTGCAAAGCTTCAAGTACGCACTTCTGGTGAATAATTCTTTAACCGAGTATTTATTTTGATCATTTATTTGTTTTGGCTTCTTTATCTGAAATTATTCGATTAATTATTGGCTTATTTAACCATGTTTATTTGTTTGGAATTTGTTAAACGATTAATTGGTTGAAGCGCACTGCACTGTTTGAAACTGTTACTATATAATATTATTATTTACTTAGAAAGTGGACCGTAACTTGGCGAATTAGAAAATAGACGGCCAAATGAGTCACAGAAAAATTCAAAAGAATTCCTTTAACTCAGAGACAAAGTCATTCTCATTTAAAGCGATATCATTGGAAAAGTATTACATCATTGTAAGATTTACGTTTTCAATATATATTACAGTTTACAATTTATTTTGTGATAGGAAAAGGTATATTTTACAGCAACACCGTTCTTTTTTACAGTTGAGTAGAAATTTCTCAAGTGAGCCTACGATTTTTGATGTTGGAAGGAAAATTAAAACTAAGTATTGGAAAATAGTCTACTCATTAGTATAAGAGCACGTTATAAAATTTTTTGAGAAAAACCCATTTGCTTATTTACAATGTCCGATTAAACATTTCTGTATCGTTTGATTAACAAATTATTATTTCGTAAACTATTCATGGAAAATTGATGAAAATTTCAGAGAATGGTGAAAAATAAATGCATTTAACAATGAAATTCTGAAAAATGTGCCATTTGTTATTATTGCTAATTTATATCATTTTTTAATAAACAAATGGCGATTTGACCCTGTTCTACACACGATATTTGAAATTTTTTTTAAGTAGTGGGAAGCCTGAACGCTTATGTTCCAGAAACCGTTTCAACTTTTTTGTGCTCGCTCTTTGGATTAATGATAAATAATATTGTTTAGCGCCGCGAGCCGCGTGCCGCGGTGACCGCACGAGAGGCGCCGTTCACAGGCTTGTGCTTGCCGGTTCTTATAAAACGCGATTTTTTTGCGAAGTCGCAAGCTTCGTATTTTAGCCAAGAGAATAATGAAATCAAAGAAGGGGAACTTGTGATAAGCATGAATTTTGGAGAAAATTGCACGCTTTATGTGCAAAATGCAATCCAAGGCCATCATTGGGCAAATAATCAAGCCGCTCTTCATCCGTACGTAATATATTACTGCCAAAATGGAAAACAAAAGGACGACAGTTTCGCCATTATTTCAGAAAAATTGACTCACGATACGAGCGCAGTTCATTTACTCAATTCGAGAGTTATTGAGCAATTAAAAAAACCCGTATGGAAAAATTTCGTGTCGCTGTACCGTTTCTGTCTAGTCCGCCTTGACTTGACACTGGCGCGCCACAAGTCCAGTGGCTAGGCTGGGATGTAACGCTCGGATCGACTAGTTTCTAGACAGATCGGCTATTTTGATAAAAAATAATTATTAATTAACTATATAATTCTTTTTTATGTCATAAAAGTCCAATATATAAATTTTGCAGTTATTTAAAAATATAAAAAAAGTTTTTGTACAGAAAAAAATGAAGAAATGAGTTTCCGTAAGTATCTTGTATATAAGCCGGGTGTCGAACTTCTGATGCAATTTCCTATTATATTTTTGTAACTTTGTCCCGTCGCCTTAACACCTCGGCCATCTAAAAGTTTAATTTTTTTTCATTTTTGTCGGATATGAATTCCAAATCATTACATCCTAATATTTATTTCAATAAAACATGAACAATTTTCTAAGCATTAAAAGTGCTTGATGTGTAAATAAACCATTGAAAAAAATAAATTTTGTATGATTTTATTTGCGATTAGGCTACGAAATAATGATTGTTTATTATTTCAAAGAATTAATACGTTAGGCTTGATGATCATTTACGCAACAAATATATAACTAAAATAAATTTAAAAAATCGTTTATAATAATATTTGATTTTCTGGAATATCATCAATATTATGCATTGCATTATACATATTAAAATTATTAAAAATTCAATATAAATTTGTTATAACTTTACTATAACTTCACTATATATAATTCAATTGAAAGAAAATGTTTTTAAACATTCAACAAAAAATTGTGCTTAAGAATACAGTTCTTGTATTAAGATTTCGATCACCTCTAACAATTATTCTTTACCATCTTAAATATGTAATGGTGTAGACTTAATTACTGTTTGAACATTAGTGCAATTGTGTTTTGTAATTTCCTAAATCTTTTATTCAAAAATGATTCTTTTCTGAATTCACCTCTGTAATTTTTGTTTGAGTCCAAACCGTGATTCTATCTAGGAACTAACTAAAATCTTTGTATATTCAAATTCGTAACGATTTCCTAGATAGCGCCAAGACTGGGACTAGACAGCAAAAGCTTTGAATGAAACACGTAGAAAAACTAGACAGCGCCGATGTAGCGCCAGGCTAGTATTGCGTGAATAGACAGGCTTGAGAAAAACTGTACCTGCTTGAGCATGGTTCAAGACTGCCACGAAATTTTTCCACACCGGAAAAATTTGGGGATGAAAATGTGAAAAGAAATTTTTACTTTTCTGATGGGGCTGCATCGCAGTATAAAAATAAATTCAATTTCGTCAATCTTATGAAACATCAAGAAGATTTTGGGATTAGTGCTCAGTGGAATCTTTTTGCGACCTCTCACAGTAAGGGGGCTTGTGGCGGTATCGGCGGGACTCTATATTTCGGGGTGAATTTATTGTATGCCATATATGCCTCAGACGTAAAATAAGAATTTCAGATATTTTCATAATTTTGATGAACGGTATATTGGCGGAATATTCCGTGCCTTCATGGACTGCTGAGATGCCCTTGTGGCGCACGCCTCTCGATCGGCTATCGCGGCGCTAAACAATATTATTTATCATTAACCCAAAGAGCGAGCACAAAAAAGTTGAAACGGTTTCTGAATCTTAAGCGTTCAGGCTTCCCACTACTTGAAAAAAATTTCAAATATCGTGTGTAGAACAGGGTTAAATCGCCATTTGTTTATTAAAAAATGATATAAATTAGCAACAATAACAAATAGCACGTTTTTAGGAAGTTTATTGTTAAATGCATTTTTTTTTCACCATTCCCTGAAATTTTCATCAATTTTCCGTGAATAGTTTACGAAATAATAATTTGTTAATCAAACGATGCAGAAATGTTTAATCAGACATTGTAAATAAACAAATTCATTTTTCTTAAAAAAATTTATAACATGCTCTTATACTAATGAGTAGATTATTTTCCAATACTTAGTTTTAATTTTTCTTCCAACATCAAAAATCGTAGGCTCACTTGGGAAATTTCTACTCAGTTTCAAACTACAAACCCATATTAAGATATTATTGAATTTTTTAAATTGTTTATTTTTCAAACTGCCTTGTTTCGTATATTTGCGCTCTTAATGTATCCACGTAATTTTACTAATGTGTATATAGCTACCCATAACTCGATTTACAACTGTGAAATCAAAAACATCCATCGCAAAAGAAAACTCGAAATAAAAGCTCTTTTCTCGTGCGTGAAAGAGGCTTTGCAAGCTCCATCTACCATCAATTATGTCTTAACATCCACGAAAATGATACAAAGAAACGAAATAAAAATATAAAAAAAAGAAAGAAAAACCATAATCTATCCAACATGAAAGTTGTGCCAACATCGCGTGCTTTGAACTGGACAGGGGGTAGAAATATGTTCGTTGAGAACTATAGATAAATACTTCAAGTTTCTACACAAAGAAGGGCCTATTTGCCAACATTTTTCTGCTTTAGATTAAGTTTCCTTGGACGTAGAAAGGCGATTATTAATAAAAAACAATTAAAACGAATATATTACTCTTTTTGGATCGCTGTTTATTAAATTATTAAATATGTAGAAACATTTATAAGTTTTTAACTGAAATTTCACAAAAACTTGAAAGAATATCAACTATATCGAATTCATTTATTACTCTTTTAATAACTATTTCCAGAGTTCCTTCTGAAGTTGATAATATATTAAAGTTTAAAATCGCATAATCGGATTCACGAAAGGGGTTTCCACCTGATTCAACATTATTGCCGTAGGTGAACTTTCAGTAACTTTCAAACTCGATTGTAGGCTTCATTAAATGTTTTATAAGTTTAAAAAAAAGTAAAGAAATATTTGAAAAAGTAGGATCAACTCTGATACTTGACTTTTACCTTGGAGATGGAAAACCCAAAAGCGGCGAAGTGAAAAGAACCATGAAGATTATTCAACATCATATTCAACTGACCCTATCTCAAACGTTTTTTTCTTTATATGTGTGTGTGTGTGTATTTATATATAGGAGCTGTTCCTTTTTTTCTCTTGCTTCTCGTGGTGGCACTAAAGGACTAAATTCTCTACAAAAACTGATATTTATGATGTTCCTTTTGAAATATGGATTTGCTACGTTATAAATTGAATTTTTTAAAAACTGGTACATGCGAAAAAGATTTGAGGGCAGTGAGTTTTAAGTACATTCATGACAGTACTTACAAAAATATAGTAGAGAAAAAGGACAAAATTGTAGCAAAAGAGTGCAATGAAAATGGTAGAACATACAAATCATTGTAAGCAAAAAAAAACTTCTACGTCCCTAAAAAAATGTCTCCAGAAGTATAAAACGATAATATAAAATCAAAGCAGTACTTAAAACATATTTTTATGCGCTCGTAAAAAACTGAACATCACGCACACATTATGTTTTTCTATGTCAGCTTATATCAACGGTATCAATATTTTGAAATATGTGAACATACACATGTTGTATTAATATTATATCCAATATTTAAATATGTATATGAATATTAATTTTTTGCTCTTAAACTAAAAGAACGTATAACTATTCAACTATTGGTCGTAGACTGGAATGGTAAACTAATTTCAACTCTAGGCAATGTAGATACAGGCAATAGGCATCAAGCAAATGCAATGATGAATTCAATAATTAATCAACTTAAATTGAAATTCTTTTAAAATTTATAAATCTAAAATTCAAAAACTGTCCACAATTTTTCAATTTAAAATTGCAACTATACAAAAATGCAAGAATTATTTTAACTTTGAAGCCTTCAAAATTGGACCAATAATATTATTTAAAATAATATCTGTTCCTGCAAAAACAAATTTCGTCTTAGTTTTTCGAGATTGTTTGTTCTGAGTTACAATTTTGTTTGATTTTTCTGAACCCCTATTATTTCTTACTTTTTAAAAATTTTCGAGCTAATTACTTATGTGACAATTTTGACGTAAGCAATGAATTTGGAATTCAAAATGGAAACTGCTAAAAATTGAACAATTTAAATAAATATTCAAGAAAAAACTTTTATACCAAAAACTTTAAGTCAAGTTAGAAGTATACGGAAGTGCACAAATTTCAAAATATACAATAAAATCATTCTAATCAAATAATCTAAAAATGAAGACGCTCAGATGAATTCAAAATTGCTGAATATCAAAAACTGTTAAAAATTTGACACTTTCAGTTACATGTGATAAAAAGATGTAATTTGAACAGCTAGTGAAGAATACAAAAAATTATACGTTACTAGTTGAACAATTGCCTGATTGAAATTTTGAGAATGTGGATCTTTCAAGAATAATACAAACCTTCAAAATTCAACTATTAAAAAGGCGATGATTATTCTAAATTTCAAAGATTTTAACATTTTAACAGATTCAAATTAAAAACATTCACAAATTTATCATCTAAAATAATTTCAGTTTGAAACGATGTTAATTTGGAATTAATTTGGAAGCGACCCTGTGTAGAAAAATATGAAGGAAGTATTCGGGACTAGGATAGATCGCCCTGAAAGCTTATGTGGCGCTATCAAGACGGTCTATTATGGC
>CAKNWT010324651.1:15105-28530 GCA_932066315.1 Andricus coriarius | reverse complement strand
ATGTAAAAGAGCAGAGGGTCACACGATAATTTCTAGATGAAATAGTCGATCTAGTTTTCCGAAGGGGCATCAATCTCTCTATGCATCTTACTATATTTGGATGAACCTTCAAGCTTTTCAGCAGACAGAAGATAAGTTGGCGAGAGGTTGTTCGAGACACATTATTTGTACATCTCACTCCACACAGGCTCAATTCTTCGAATGATTCTGTCGTTTAGGACATCTGTAAAGATCTTATACAGCGTCTTCGAACAAGTTATTGGCCTAATATTCTATAGGTTGGACAAGTTGGCTTTCTTCAGTAGGAGTATAGTGCGTCCTAACACTAGCCACTGAAGAATGCGCGTCCCCGACTTCAAATATGAGGTGACTATGCGGGCAGACGTTGGTGTGCAGAAGTATATATATGCAGGGTGACCCAGTACTCAAGGTACGTTTTCATATTTTTAAATTCTGCACAAGAAATGGAATCGGAAATAATAAGAATTTTTTATAAAGTTAATAAATAATTAATAATTAAAAAATAAAAATTAGCCAATCAGAAGCACGTGTTAGATGGACGACGGTTCACGTATCATTGACGACCCTGCTTGCAGATTCGGATAGATCCCAGATAGAACCCGGATAGACTCGAGACTATATACGGGCTTATACGGGGTGAACTACGGTCTTTGTTCCCGGTTTCTAAACGGGACTGTATCCGAGGCTTATGCGAAACCTAAAGAGATATCTACCTGGGCTTATCCGGGACCTATACGAGGCATTCAAAATATCTATCCGCGTTTTATCCGGCCCAAGCCAGGATCTATTCGGTACACAATTTGGTTATACGGGTCTATCCGAGACTGATATATGGGGAACTAAAAATATCTATCTGTCGTTTATCCCTTCCTAGACGGGATTTATTCGTCACAGAATCTCGTTATCCGGGTTCATTCGGGACTTATACGGGGATCTAAAACATCTTGCAAATTCTCTACGGGTCTTATCCGATCCTATCCGGAATCTATTCGGCATACAATTTCGTATCCGAGTCTAGCCGGGACATATACGGGGTGCTTGAAAATTCTATCCGGCTCTTATCCGGCTCTAGCCGGGATCAAATCGGCATACAATTTCGTATCCGGGACCTGTGCGGGGTCCTTCGAAAGATGTATCCGGGTCCTATCCGGTACTAGCCGGAATCTATTCGGTACACGAGTTCGAAACAGATGATGTAATATAATGATGAATTTGCAAAAAAAATTGTTTTATATATTTATCATTGCCCCTTATTTATTTTGGAAATAATACAATTGCACGTAGGTCCCTTACATACATAATCGCACGCTCAAACGCTTAGAAAAATCACACCCGCTGGGGATTCAAACCCTACCTAAACTACCTAAGCCTGAGTCTTTACCTTAATATATCCGCCGCACGCCCTAGTCAATTCAGCCATCGAATCGCTTGAATCATGTCGACAAAATCTCAGCCAAGCTGTTTCGCCCGGACTAACTGAGGAATATATTTTATTTATTTTTTTTGTTTTACACAATTGATGAATAGGCATAGACATTCCTCTTTAATACCTAACAAATTTGACAACTTTCGATCAAACGCTGAAGTATCAATTCCGTTTTTCGAAAATTCAAAATTTTCCCATGTTAAATATTGGGATTTTCAAGTGCTCGGTGGCAATTTTAGGGAAGTGTATCTTGCCCTCTAGCTCGAAAAAAGTGGTTTTGGCTCACTCCAGTAAACATTGTACCGATATCCGGGGATCCAAGAGCACTTTTGTGTCCATTTTATGTTCTGATGAAAACTTGATTGATTCCTGTGCAGAATGTTCTTCTGATTAAAAGCTATTAATACGTATAGTTACGACTATACACCTACATTAAAAGCGTAGGTATTAATTTTTACATGAATGTAAATAAGTTACAAGAAAAGTTATATATTTATACGAATGATGTATAGAACGAAAAAGTATGGGGTTTTTGACATTACAGCTGAAATTTCTTGAGCCACGTCCCGGATAGGTCTCCGATAGAACCGATAAAACATACTTTATCGGACTCGGTCTCCTTATCGATGCAAATACTCCGAGATTGGTCCCGGATAGACCCGAAGAGACACGCTTTTTGACATTGCAGCTCAAATCAATTTCTGGTTCCACGTTTCGGGTAGGTTCCCAATAGACCCGACAAAACACACGACGCAAATACTCCCTGATTAGTTCCGGATAGACTCGGACATACAACCTTTTTTTCTTCACAGGAAATAAAATTCTGTTTCCAGGTCCTGGATAGACCCGGTTAAGCTCACACTGCGGAACTTGGTCTCGTTATCGACTCAAATTCTCCCAGATTGATCCCGGATTGACCCGATCGGACAACCTTTATGACTTCACAGGAAATCCAATCCTGGGTCTACGTCCCGGATAGGTCCCCGATTTCCAGATTGGTCTCGGATAGACGCAGACAGACAACCTTTTTGACTACACAGGAAATAAAATTCTGGTTCCATGTCCTGGATAGGTTCATTATAGACCATGGTAAGCGTACATTGCGGAACTTAAAAATTTTTCCATGCAAAAGCTATCGGCCAGATCCCGGATACGCCCGGATAGACGCTTTATTTGAACTTCGAGGAAATTAATTTTTGTTTTCGTGTTCTAAATAGGTCCCGGATAGACCCGGATGAACGCAAACTATAGGACGTGTTTCTTTTTGCAACGGTAAACTCCCAGATAGGTCCCGGATAGACGCGGATAGACGCTTCATTTGAACTTCGAGGAAATGAATTTTTGTTTCCATGTTCCAAATAAGACCCGGATAAACACAAACTGTAATGCATTATTTTCTGAAAATCATGAGAAGGTTAAATAATTTTTAGCTTCGGTGGCATTTGGCATATTTTTAAAAATAGGTAAGAGTTTGTTATTAAGATAAAACCTCTTTCGTTCTATTCTGTAATTGAAAAACTACTGAAAAATCTTTTAAAACATAAGTTACAATCATGCTACTGGAACAAATGCATTATTTTCTCAAAAACACGCGAAGTGTAAATCATTTTCAATTTTGCTGACATTTAGCCTCTTTTAAAAAATGAATAAAAGTTTGTCGTCAAGATGAGACCTTGTCTGTTGTGTTTGCTGATCGGAAATCAACGGAAAAAACTTTTAGAACTTGAATTTCAATCATGTGACTGGAAGTAATGCATTATATCCTGAAAATAATGGTGAGTAAAAAAACAATCAACTTCTAAAAAAAAACCATTTTGTAAGGAGTGAAAATTTTTCTTCGATCGATTTCAAATGTTAATTTAATAAGAACATAAGATCTAATTATTTCGATTTTACGATCAATTAAAATAAAAAGACTAGGATTATTCCGAGTCAGACACTTTTAATCATAAAAAGATTACAATTACGACGTTTCGACCTAATCTGTCGGTCATCTTCAGGCAAATCACACATACAAAAAAGTTATAAAAATTCTCAACAAAAACAATTTTAGAATCAAAAATTGCGGTCCGATGAAAATGATTGAAACGGTATTCCGAAAATATCATCGGGAAAACCTCAAAAAACAAAAGAGGCTCCCAATAATTAAAAGGTTACATTTTTAAAATTTTAGAGCGAACCGCATTAGTCAAACAACGGACGAAGTCACTTCGCTTTTAAATTAATAATGGTAAGTTTCAATAATTCCCAACGTTGATGAAATTTTGCCCCTCATAAAATGTGGATGATTCCTTACTTTATGTCAAAGTTTTTTGTCAAAATAAAACCTTTTCCAATTTATTTCCTAATAAAAAAACCACGGAAAAAAATGTTTGAAGCATAAATTTCAATCATGCGACTGGAAGTGATGCATTATTTTTATAAAGCGAGGAGAAGTTACAATAATTCACAACTTTACTGACTTTTGGCATCTTTTAAAAAACGAATAAGAGTTTGTCGTCAAAATGAGACCTTGTCTGTTGACTTTGATAATATAATGGAAACCCCATTAAAAAAAGATTTAAAACGTAAATTTCAATCATGCAACTGGAAGTGAGGTATTGTTTTTTACAAATTATGTGAAGTGTCAATAATTTCCAACTTGGGTGGCATTTAGCCTATTTTTAAAAATAGGTAAGAGCTTATCGTCAAAATTGTCCCTTATTCTAGTTTGTGATCAAAATCGGACTTTTTCTCTCATCCTCCTTGTTTAAAAAAGTACTGCAATTTTTTTTAAACATCACTTCCAATTATGCCACCGGAACTAATAGATTATTTTTTGAAAATCATAAAAAGCGTAAAAAATGTCTAAATTTTGTAGCATTTGGTCTCTTTTTTCAAATTGATAAGAGTTTTTCGTCAAAATGAGACCTTGCCTGTAGTCTTCTCGGTTCGAAAAACTATCCAAAAAGCTTTTAAAACATCAATTCCAATCATTTCCAACTTCGGTGGCATTTGGACGATTTTTAAAAATGGTTTTAATAATCAGCAAAAATAATTCTAATCAGGCATCAAAATTGTTTGATTTCTTGAAGGAAAAACTAACTAAATCATTTTTGAAACATAAGTTAAACGATGAAATGAATAATTTCAATAAGCAGTCATCTAATTAGAACTGAATCGGTTTTTAATTTTTCACTCATGTATCAAAAATTTCCACGATCCTTTTTATGGGTAGAAATTACATCTGAAATGAAGATCCTGGTCAACTACGTTTGACGACGCTATTAATTGGGTTCGTTGATTAGTGAAAACTATTTAAAGTAAAATAAAACCTATCGGTAAGGATGATGTCATTAAATTATTATTATCTATTCTAATGTTTTCAAGATAACTAAAAACCATTCAAAGAATTCAGTGGTCTCGTGAGAATTAAAAAAATTCAGAACAGTTTAGAGAGTTCAGAAAAATTCAAAATAGTTCAGAGAATTCAGCGAATTAAGAGAATTTAGAGGTATTCGTAAAATTCAAAAGATTTCAGAGAACTGAAAAGAATTAACTTAAGACAATTCAAAAGAATTTAGAGAACTTTAGAAGAATTCAGAGAATTCACAATATTCGAGAGAATTCAGAGTATAAAAAAGACTTAGAGAAATTCAAAATAATTCGCGTTGTTTTGAAAAGATTTCAAGAGAATTAAAAAAAATATACAGGAATTCAAAGAAGTACAAGTGAATTATAAGAACTTAAAATATTCGAAGGAAGTCCAAATAAGTCAACGTGTTTTCGAATGATATCAAAAGAATTCAGAAAACTCACAAGATCTGAATGGGTTCAAATATATATATATATAGCGGCCGAGACCCTTGGCCTGAATTTTAACAACAGAAGTGAGGAAAGTGCATTACTCCATCTACATGCTACACTTCTGAAAGCCGAAGTGAAGAAAGCAGAAGTTCAAAAATTCCATCAAGAGCTACTCCACAAGAAAATGCACGGAAATTTTCACAGAAATGTAGAAAAACAGTCCTTGTCGAAGGAGCAAACTTTTGCTTTCCTCAGATCATCAGAGCTTAATTCAGGTACAGAGGGTTTCATTTTCGCATGCCAGGACGGTGTCATTTCCACCTTAGCATACCGTGACCGCATTTGATGTCAAGAAGTTCCGAGCGATAGTTGCAGAGCATGTCATGCACACGCTGAGTACCTGGAACACATTCTATCGGGGTGTCCCACCCACGCAAGAACAACGTACATCTACAGACATAATGCAGCCCTAAGAGTCCTTTATTATCATCTTTGTCGCTCTTACGGTGTTGGCCGCGACCCTGCCCTGCCGTCTTCGACAGGAGCACTGTGCGCCCTACTACCGACCACTCCGGAATAGGCTTTTCCGACTTTAGATATGAGATGAAAATGCGGGCCAGATGCTGGTGGGTTGAAGGAAACTTATTCCACCAGAAGGTCTTGATACCCTCTGGTCCCGGAGCGGAATAGATCGTCATGCCTCTTAATACATTTTTCACCTCCCCGGGAGTGATAGGTGGGCATTCCTCCTCCGGTGTTATGAGGGCACTGCACTGCTCCTTGAAGCTATTTATATTCTTCGAGTGTTCTTTCAGTGGATGCTGGACTTCGTAGACTTCTCTCCAAAATGCCTCGACCTCCGCTGGTGTGGGCGGGTAGTAGACAGTAACTGGAGGGTCTTGGAAGAGTCGAGATGGGTCAGACAAAAACTGTTGATTTTCTCTGACCCACCTCTCTCTCCGCTTTAAACTTCTCCTAGCGTTAGATAGTACTCCTATTCTGTCAATAATATGCTGCCTGATGGTCAGTAGCTTTGACTTGTTAAGCGCGTGATGACAGATCCGTAGCTCGCGCGCGAACTGTCGGTTTCGGTTTTGATTCCTTAGGAATTGAACCGAAAGGCCTATGATAAAGCTACCGAACGCGTCCTCGGGTTGCCGATAGAAGGTCCCTGTACCAAGGGTTTCTGCTAAATATGGTTAGAATAATTGATAAGCAGTCGCGGACAATTGTCCACGGATGGTTCCAAAGGAATTACCCCTAAGCGGAGGCATGACAACCGTGCCGAAAGCTAAATAGCACCAGGGTGAGGTGTCTCGAACGGTGACTCTGTGATACCGGGCGACCTCTCAGAGTATGCAGCCTTATCCTTGCATGCGCGGTTCTACAAGGATGGACGAACCCTTTTCCCTAGCTGCCCGTGGGAACAACAATGACAACACCAAACATAGTTGTAGTAAGTGCGATCAAAACAATCGAACAAGCAGGGCTCCCGACAATGGGTCGGACAACAATGCCGACTATCCTAGAGTTGGGGGAGCCAATCAAGACGAGGTCAATGCGATTGACCAGCAGAATCTCGTTACTTTTAAGTAGACGGATCGACTCAGGGGCGACCTGCTGGAGTGCTATGATACCAGTATAACGAGTATAACCGTGCCGAGGAACTCCGAAAAAGGGGTTTCACTGGTTAATAGCCTGACAAGCATCCCTGCGTGTCAAGAAAATGCTAAGACACTTGCGGGGAAAATGCAGAAGGCGGTCGTCCTTGGGTCGCTCCGTGTCCTCAGGGTGCACGAGACTTTTGGCGGATCATCGTATTGAATTCGTCGCAGACTGTAACCACCTATCTCACGGTCGTGAGACGTGGTTACAGCTGAAATTTTACCGCGATTTCGCTGGGAGCGGGCGCAATTTTCAGATTAGCACCTGCTCCCAGCGAAATCCTGCGTTTGTCATGATGACATTTTCGGTTTCGGTTTCGATTCCTTTGGAATAGAACTGAAGGGCGTATGAGAAAGCCACCGAACGCGTCCTCGGGTTGCGGATAGAGAGTCCCTGCACCAAGGGCTTCTGCTGAATATGGTCACAACAATTAATAAGCAGTCGCGGATAATTGTCCAGGAATGGTCCCGAAGGAATAAGCCCTAAGCGGCGGCGTAACAACTATGCCGAAAACCGAATGGCACCTGGGTGAGGTGTCCTAACCGGTGACTCTGGGATACCAGGCGACCTCTTAGAGTATGCAGCGTTATCCTTGCAAGCGGGGCTCTACAAGGATCGACGAACACTTTCCCTAGCTGCTCGTGGGAACAACAATGACACCACCAAAACACCAAAAAGTTGTGAATGCGGTTCAAAACGATCGAACGCGAAGAGTACCCGACAATGGGTCGGCGAACAATGCCGATAAACCTAGAGTTCGGGGTGCTGAAAATAATTTAGATGCAAACACGACGACGAAACGACAAAACGCCCACATTGAGTGGACGAATCAACTCAAGGATGACTTGCTAGACTGCTACGATGCCAGCATTATCTCTGTTTACCGAGGCTTTATGGCGCGTATGCATACTCTGTGATGCCAAAAACACCCAGAGCTTCAGCACGTTTCGATTCAATCGTTGCGAAATCAAAGTTCTACGTCTGGAAAAATGTATATGTACGCGGAGCTTTTCCCCAACCGCTGCTTGATCAAGCTGCAGCCGAAGATGAGGAAGCGACATTAAGACCAACCGCGAAAAGCAGGCGCCTTCTGATAGATGATCATGATTTCAGGACAAGAAGGAACATTATCATGCAAGTTTTTCCTAAGCCCCAAGATCTGGCTGAAATGGATGCCTCCCTTCGTGGAAAAATCTCGCAAGATTCCGACCTCTGCACCATCAATTGCTCAGTTTATGGTGCTGCGAGAGCTTTGTCTGATTCAAATCGAAGGCTCAAACCAACGATGGATCAAAAGACCAAAAGACGCTTACATCAACTGAACAAGAAGTTTGGATTGGCAAGACAGAATGCGTCCCATGTTCAATGTGTGATTGTCTACATAACATCTGGTAGACCGTTCACGGAAAGGGTTCGAAAAATCACCCAAGAACTGAGGATCTTGAATCACACACTAAACAAGTCAAAGCCAACGAGATACAGACTTTTTGGAGAGAGCTGTAAAATATCCCGAAAACACTAAAGTTGAAAGAAGATACTGAAAATATCATCCGCTTCAAGGAATTTTGCGACAACCTCATAAAATCTGACGAGGAATGTCCATCAATCACTGCCGAAAAGGTGAAAAAAGCACTTAGAGGCACAATGAACTTTTCCGCTGCTATACCAGATTGTATCAAGAACTTCCGGTGGAAGAAGTTTACTTCTACACACCAACATTTAGCCCGCATATGCACGTCATATTTAATGTCGGAGACGCCTATTCCGCAGTGGCTGGTGTTGAAAAGCACTATACTCATACCGAAAAAAAGGCAACTTGTCCAGCACAGAGAATTACAGGCCAATAACTTGTTTGAACACACTGTATAAGATCTTTGCAGCTGTCCTAAACAACAGGATTGTTCGGCGAATTGAGCCTGTGTGGCGCGAGATGTACAAACAACATGGTTCGAAAAAAAGGTATAGCAGGCCCTTTGCTTTTTTGCATCACACTTCTGCTTCTATCTCTCGCACTACGAAATTCTTCTGGATACCTCTGTGGCGACAATGATGCCAATGTTGGCCACTTGTGCTACGGCGCTTGCGTTCGGGCCACGCACTGGTTGGCCGCAGTTGGCGCGCAATTCAAAATTGGAATTCAAAACAATTATTGTAATTTAAATAAATAATTATTGAAAAATGCACAAGAATGTATATAAAATGTACAACTTCCGATTTTAGACTAGAAAAAAATGTATTTCACATATATTTATTAAATAACAGTATATTTTCGGAAGTCATTTTTCGGGAGTCAAAGAAAATAAGCTGTTATTTAATAAATATTAGTGAAATGAATTTTGTTCTAGCCTAAAATCGGAAGTTGTACAATTTATATACATTCTTGTGCATTTTTAAATAATTATTTATTTAAATTACAATAATTGTTTCTAATTTCAATTTTGAATTGCGCGCCAACTGCGGCCAATCAGTGCGCGGCCCGAACGCAAGCGCAGTAGCACAAGTGGCCAACATTGCCATCATTGTGTGGCGACACTAACCAGCGCGAGCATAAGGTCACTCATGTATTTTGTATGGATGACCTGAAGCTCTATGCCCCTGGTAAAAGCAAACTTCAAACTGCCATAAATATCGCCAAGAAGTACACAGCAGAGATTGGGATGGACTTTGGATTGGATAAATGTGCCAAAATTAATCTGAAGAACGGAAAGATTGTTGGCGTTCCCAAGGTCCTTGACCTTGTGAATATAGTTGTTATCAGGCATCTTGACACTGGAGAGACCTATACATACCTGGGCGTGCCTCAAAGCCGCATTCAGGACGTAACATCAGTAAAGGAGTGTCCCCGAAGCAGATACAAGAATCTTCTTCGACAGATTTGGTCTTCCAATCTGTCGGCGTTGAACAAGGTATCTGCGACTAACATGCTTGCCGTCCCAGTTCTACTCTACTCGTTTGGGGTGGTTCAATGGTCGAAGAACGAACTTAAGACTCTTGATGTCACCACGCGTAAGATCATGCATATGCATAAAAGCTTGCATATCAATTCGTCAGTTCCGAGATGATACATTTCACGCCGTCAAGGCGGACGCGGACTTTGGAATCTCCAGTGTCTTCATAACCGAACTGTTCTATGTACAGCTTATATCGTAGCCAATGGCAGAGATCCTCTCCTAAAAATGGTCAGGAACCACGAGATGATTGGTGAAGGAGCGTTCCTTTTCAAAGCCGTGGAGCAAGCGGCTGAGACCCTTGAGCTGAATTTTAACATCAGAAGTGAGGAAAGAGCATTAATCCATCTAGATGCTTCACTGCTGAAAGCCGAAGTGAATAAAGCAGAAATTCAAAAATTGCATCAAGAGCTGCTCGACAAGAAAATGCACGGAAATTTTCACAGGAAAGTAGAAAATGCTTTCCTCAGATCATCAGGGCTTAATTCAGGTTCACAGGGTTTTATTTTCGTATGCCAGGACGGTGTCATTTCCATCTTACCATGCCGTAACCGCATTTTATGTCAAGAAGTTAAAGCGATAGGTGCAGAGCGTGTCATGCACACGCTGAGTACCTGGAACACATACTATCGGGGTGACCCACTCACGCAGGAACAACGTATATCTACAGATATAATGCGGCCCTAAGAGTGCTTTATTACCATCTTTGTCGCTCTTGCAGTTTTGGCCGCGACCCTGCCCTGCCGAACCCTCCAAGGGAGATAGAGTCAATTGTCCAAAACGAGAAAAGCCAAATTATCTGGAACTACGATTTTCGGACAGCAGTCTCCGTTGTACACTCGAGGCCTGACATTGTTCTCCAAGACTTCAAGCAACGAACTATATTCGTGATCGGATTCTCGGCCCCATCACTGGTTCGTACCCTTAAAGCCATACTCGCGTGCCAAAAATATTTTAAGTTACCTGCGAAATGGATGCAGAAAGCTATCATTCTGGGTCGCTTCGTGTCCTCAAAAGACATAAGGGTTTCGCCGGCTTTTCGTTGTGATTTCATCGTGTCCTGTGACCACCCATCTCACGGTTGTGAGACGTGGCCATAAGTTGGCAGTTGCTCCCAGTGAGACCCTGCGGTGGTTGGTTAACCTTATTTATTAATTATATATACTTGAAAGTTTGTCATAAGGACAACCGCAGAATCTCGCCGGGAGCGGGTGCTAATCTGTGTTCACGCATGCTTTAATTAATAAATAAGTAATCGGGTGAAATCACTGATTGATACGAGTGTGTGTGTGTGACGTATGCCTACTTTTCAACTTTATTGATCGACGAAAGCGGGTGAATTTTCAGTGCGAGATAAGAGAGAGAAGCGAGTGGCATCCGTACGCGATAAGTATTTTTGCGAACTCTTATAATTTACAAAATATTAAATTTAAGCGAAATGGGTGCAAGTAGAACAATTGACAATCAAATAAACGAGAACTCATTCGTGTTAGATAGAAACAGTTTTCTTTGAATTAATAAACCAGATCTTCACTCTGATACTTATCTAGCAACAATCAATCTTTCAAACGCTTTAAAAATTATTTCTTAAGGAAGTAAACATGGTCCTTCGAGCCGGATATGACTGGAGTGAAAAAAGTGTTAAAAACTGTGAAATCGACAAATGAGAAGTTGGAGAAAACCCATTGAGTTTGAAACGGCGTCAGTCGGTTGTATAGTGGTGTGGAGAATTCGATTACGCTGATAAGAAAAACTACACTTATTAACGTGCTCTCGCTAGGATACTGGATTCTAAAGTGGTATTGTTATATGTGCGGAAGAAACTGAAAATTTGGTACGTAAAAGGAATGAAATTAAAAATTTCGCCCTCAAAGAAATGCATATGCAACACAGCTATGAACAGTAGGAAAATCAAGTAAATCTCCTTTTCTCCACTTCAGTGACGTAACATCACAATCAAAACTGCCTCTTTTTAATAGAGAGTTATATTTATCTACACTGTTCGCGATTCCTTCAACGAAGGATACGTGCCTCAGGATTCAAAGTTCGAAATAACAAGCTCCATTAAGACTCTACCGGTATCCATACACTCTCGTTCTCGCTCTGGAAAATGACATATCGTATGAAAATACAAGTGTCCAATTATGATTATAGAATAAATCGCACTCATAACTGACTATTTTTTCGGTTTCTAAAAGCTTGATTTACGTAATTCTCTCTCACTGAATTTTCGGTCATTAAGTGACATTGTTTGGTCCTTATACGTAACATCTTTCAATAATAAAGATTTTCGGGTTAGGACGATTATTTAAACTGTCTCCCGTTAGCGTTCCAAATTGATTCCTAATCACGATGGAGGCTCTTATCGTGGAATACAAATTTCTCTGTTAAAAATTGAAAAGATCACTTCCGACTTTCAACTAACTCAACTGCGCGGAAGTCTCTCTAGCAGTTGCACAAGGCAGACTAAAAATTCTTAAAGATACATGGGAAAAATGTGAGGAGTTAGTACTTCGCATCTCAGCCACAGCTATCTCTTCACAAACAGATAAGTCTAAAGTAGACTATTTTGTAAACAATGAATTTATTTCAACCGAGAAGGAATTTTTTAAAGCTTTAGATTTCTTTAATGGGATAATTCATGGTTTAGTTTAAGAAAATTCAGAATATTTCCTTTCAAACATAACTGTTCCAGGTATTAATGCTACTCAAAATTCTAATAACTCTCAAATTGTTTTTCATGTGTACGGAATGAGATTGCCAGACATTGAAATCCCTTAATTTTCGGTGATTATCTGGATTGGCCTAACTTTAGAGATCTATTTGAATCTATAATTCATAATAAGCAAAGAGTACCTCCTGTACAAAATTTATACTATTTAAAAACTAAGCTTACATGAGAAGCATTGCAATTGGTTAAAACTATCACTTCTACAGATGAAAATGATGAGGGAGTCTGGAATACGTTAAAGTCGCGTTACGATAATGAGAGGACTTTAATTAATTCCTATCTTCATTCGTTTCTCTCTCTACCTAATGTTGCGAGATACTACGAACGAAGCCCTTATGACTTTCAAAATCTAGGATGCACTACTGACAAGTGGGATCAAATTTTACTTTACTTTCTTGTAAATAAGTTGCATGAAAATTCCGTAGCTGAGTGGGAGAAAAACCTTCGAATAGTACAACCGATTCTACTTATGACGATTTGGCTAAATTTCTTGATACTAGAGTTCGTACTTTAGAAGCTCTTAATATGTCCAAACCAGACTCAAAACATGTAAATAATACGAATTCTTTCGTAGTAAGGAGATCCTCTGCTTAAAGAAACTGCTCGAGAGCATAAGCTCTGTTTTAGATGTTTGAGATATAGCCGCCAAAGCCGTGAAAGTAGAATATCTTGTTTTCAATGTAGTTTCCAGATTCTTCTAAACAATCTACTAGCAAAATAAATTCTAATCAAAATCAATCGACACAGTATAATTCTGTTGCGTCAAATAGCAATGTTCATAAAAAAAAGTGAACGGCGTCGGCTCCTTTCTTAGCAAACAGGGTTTAAAAACAGTTAGCCGAAGGTGA
>CAKNWT010324651.1:0-15005 GCA_932066315.1 Andricus coriarius | reverse complement strand
AACCTTTGGAGAGTATAAGGATGATGCTAAATTCGTCCTTGGCTTACGGCGGTGTCAAAAATCGGATACTTTTCTGTTCTAAATCAATATTCAAAACATCGAAATTGTTACTAAAAGAATATTTCTTTCCTTGATAGCTCTATTAATAGCTCTATTAATGGCCAAGTTCAAGATGGCTCTTGTCACAACTGTTTGTATACCACGTTTAGAACATTGTGCCGCAGTATTACTAGCAAAAATAGCTCAAAATGTAGTCAAATCAATTAATATTTCCGAAGTACCCTTATATTGCTGGTCAGATGCCACCGTTGTATTGTCATGGTTAAGTAAAGTGATATCTACTTGACCTACTTTCGTTGCCAACAGGGTAGCCTTAATTTACACTTTGATTTCGGACGCTAAATGGAACCACGTTCCTACATCCTTGAACCCTGTGGATTGTCTCTCTTGCGGTCTCACTCCAGAGGAATTGATAAGCGACCGCTTATGATGTACCAGAGGTTAAGCTAAATGCCGTTAAAATTTAGCCATCATCATTGGACAAATTTGCCGAAAGAGTGTCTACTTGGCCAAAATTGATTAGAATCACAGCTTATTGTCTTCTCTTTTATAGATCGCGTTTCTACACGCTCGAATAAATTGAAGGAATCTTTTCTAGCTACTGATATTTTATATCCAGCAAAATTCTGTTGGTTTAAATATTTACAAGAACAACATTATTCAAACGAAATTAAGTTGCTTAAAAATAAAACTTCCCATGAGGGTTGGAATCCGCTAAAATGTTTGTGCCCCTTTTTGGGGAGTGATGGACTTCTTCGAGTAAAAGGTCGACTAGAAAATAATCCTATTTCCTACGATGCCAAGCACACTATCATTTTACCAAAAACTCGAGTCACGGATTTGATAATAGAGCAAGCTTATCAGAGAACCTTGCACGGAGGTCCACAACAAAATCTACATGTCCTCAGACAAAATTATTGGATTCTAAAAGCACGTTATACCGCACGAAGTAAGGTAAATAAATGCATTCCTTGTGTCCGTGAAAAGGCTAACGTCCCTTCTCAAATGATGGGTGAACTCCCTTCTGCTAGGGTGACTAGGTCTTGCCCTTTTGAACATACTGGTCTCGATTACGCGGGTCCAATATTAGTTAAATTGGGTATAGGTAGAGGTTACAAAGTACACAAAGCATATATAGCTCTGTTTGTATGCCTTGCCACTAGAGCCGAACATTTAGAGCTGGTATGTGCTTATACCACTGAAGCCTTTTTGCCTAAATTTAAACGATTCGTAGCTCGCAGAGAATCCCTTCCAATTTGTATAGCGACAACGGTGCCAATTTCCAAGGTGCTGATAAGGAATTGAAAAAAATATTTCAAAACCTAAGAGAAGATTAAACGCTACGAAACCATTTCACATATGAAAATATAAATTGGAATTTTAACCCTGCTGCTGCCGCTAATTTCGGAGGGCTATGGGAAGTAGGTTCTAAAAGTGTAAAACATCACCTGCGTCGTATAATCGGTGATCATAAACTCACTATAGAAGAGTTGTCAACACTCTTTTGCTAAATAGAGGCGAGCCTTAATTCTACATCCTTGTCAGCTGCATCAGATGAACTGCTTAATTTTGATGTCCGCCAAATTATACTCATGGTTATACTTATATTTATAACCATGAATAATATTTGGCAAATATCCATGATTCTTTCTTTCGTTGCCTGGGCGTCCTAACCCCACCTGCCATTAGACTTAGAATAAATTAAGTCGCGGCACTCAGTCGAAAAAAATGAGTCCCTCTGACAATCGACAGCGCAAGCGCGGCTCCAGTCATCGTTCACGCTTGTAGACTTTTGCTTGGCGAAAACGCGCCAATCATGCGAAACCCACATCCAGCAGCATCGCGAAAAGATGCTCGCTCGTTAACTTTCGCAATGCGAATGCGGACCAATACCCCACTCACGTGTGCCGTGAGTGGTGGGCCGCCGCCCGAGCTAGCCGTTTAGTATAGCGTGTAAATAAACGCAAGTTTTTTACCTTACATTGTTTACCTTATTCGTGGACCCCCACCTTCACAGCAGCGTTCACACCCGATCCCCGTTACGGAGAGGATTACTCCCGTATCTATGGCTATCGCTGCCATCACAACGTCGCTCTGGATACCCTGCACCAACCCAAACCACCCTTTCCCTTATTTGAAGCAGATGTCCGTTACGGAGAGTATTAATCACGTATCGGCGGTAATTGCCGTTACCGCAACGTCACCCTGGATACCCTGGACACCCACAGATTGACCTCAATTTGTCATATTTGACTCCAACTCATTTTCTTATAGGTTCACCTTTGTTATCGGTTCCAGAACAGTCAGTTCTTGCTTTGACAGAAAATCGTCTGTCTACATGGCAGTTAGGCCAGCGCTTCAATGGAATTCTATGGCGAAGGTGGTCTCTAGAATACTTTCAGAGTTTGCAAAATAGGTATAAATGGCAAAAACCCATCCCGAACATTTGTGTAGGAGATATAGTTATTTTATGAGAAAAGGATAATCCTCCTTGTAAATTGAATTTGGGTCGCGTTACTGCTTGTCAAACCGGCAGAGATAATTTGGTTGGATCGATTACTGTCAAGACGTCTACAGGTACTTATGATCGACTTATTGTACAAATGTGTCTCCTACCTATACATAAATATAAGGAACTATGAGAGTTGAAATTAAGTTGTCACGGCGGGCGGCATAGCCGTCTTATATTTACGCATATATATTTACAAATGTCTCGGCACATTATTATAATTAATTTTAATAAGATAGATATAAAACATTACTGGTAAAATATTCACTTTTACAATCAAAATTGTGTACAAAATTATTTGGTTTCTAAATTAATTATTCGATGAAATTGTTATCCTTATATTACTAATTTATAAACAAAACCATTTTTCTGTCTATCATTAAATCAATTTCGTTTCAATTCTTTCAAAGGAGGCGGGCGGTGTGTTCACGCATGCATCAATTAATAAATCAGTACTCGGGTGAAATTACTAATTGATACGAGTGAGTGTGTGTGACGTATACCTACTTTTCAACTTTATTGATCGACGAAAGCGGCGAATTTTCAGTGCCAGATTAGAGAGAGAAGCGAGCGGCACGCTTACGCGATAAGTATTTTTGCGAACTCTTATAATTTTCAAAATATTAAATTATAGCAAAATGCGTGCAAGTAGAACAATTGACAATCAATTAGACGACAATTCATTCATGTTAGATAGAAACCGTTTTCTTTGAATTAATAAACCAGATCTTCACTTTGATCCTTATCTAGCAACAATCAATCTTTCAAACGCTTTAAATATTATTTCTTAAAGAAGTAAACAATCTGATAAATTGCACCCGCTCCCAGCGTAATCACGGTAAAATTTCAGCTGTAACCACTTCTCCCGACAGTGAGATAGGTGGTTACAGTCGGCGACAAATACAATACGATGATCCGGCAAAAGTCTCGTGCACCTTGAGAACATGCAGCGACACAAGGACGTCTGCCCTCTAAGTTTTCCCGCAGTGCCTCAGCATTTTGTAGACATGCAGGGATGCTTGCCAGTCAATTACCCAGTGAAACCTTGGCGACGACGTTTTTGTCAGCTGGTGCCACAAAATTCAATAACGAACCTGGTTCGTTTGTCGAAATCAAGGAGAACTATGTCAGGCCTCGAGTGCGCAACAGAAACAATTGTCGAGAATATGAAGTTCCAGTACATGCGGCACTTCTCATTTTCGACAATTCACTATATTTCCCTATGAGCGTTTAGCCGAGTGTTTTTCGGGCTAATGTCGTAAGAGTAACAGAGATGTCAATAAAGCACTCTTAGTGCCGCATTGTGCCTTTGGATGTAGGGCGTTCCCGCATGAGTTGGACAACTGGATAGTATGTGTCCTAGATGCTCTGAGTGTGCATGACAAGCTCTGCAGCTATCAAACGAAATGTCTCGACTCAAAATGTGGCGGGGGTATGCTAGAGTGGAAATGACACCGTCTTGACATGCCAAAATGAAACCCTCCGTTCCCGACTTCAATCTGGGTGATTTAAGGAAAACAAACGTTAGCTCATACGACATCGACATATCCTCCACATTTCTATGAAAGATGCCGCGCATCCTCTTGTCGAGGAGCTGTTCGCGGAAGTTTCTCCTTTGCTTTCCTAATCCGGGCCTTCAGGAGTGAGTACTCGAGATGGATAAGATTTGATGCATTTTTCTCACCATGATATTGAAATCAAGGCCGACAATTTCAGCAGCCTCCTCCGGTGCTTTGTGCCGAAACGCTCCTTTGCCCACTTCTTCATGCTTCCTGAATTATTTTAAGAAATGGGTCTCGTCCATTTGCGACTATATGTGCTGTACCCAGAACAAACCTGTTGTGCAGAAATTCAAGATTCAGTATTCCGCGACCACCTTGACGTCGTGAGATGTAAAGTCGCGGAACAGAAGACTTAAGGTGCACAACCTTTCGAGACCCGATGTCGTGGGATCTGAGCTCTCACCCTTTGTCCATGGAACCACTTCGAATGAATAGAGTACTACTAAGACGGCAAGCATGTTGGTAGCAGATACTGTGTTCCTTGCCGACAGTTCGGAAGACCATATCCGTCGGAAAAGACGTTTGTACCTGCGTTTGAGAGTATCCTTTATAGATGTCACATCCTGTATACGGCTCTGTGGCACGCACAGGTATGTATAGTTCTCTCCAGGGTCAAGGTATCGTATAGCGCTTCTGTCGACGAGCTCAGGGTCTTCGGGGATGCCATTAAGTTTTCCTCTCGTCAAATAAACCTTGGCACATTTCTTTAACCCGAACTCCATTCCAATCTCTTGAGTGTACTCTTTGACAACATCTAGAGCTAGATGTAGTTTCTCTTTATTTTTAGCATAGACCATAAGATCATCCACGTAAAATACATGATTGACCTTATGCTTTCGATTTCCAGGCTTGGCGCAATAGTGCCCTTCGGAATCGCGAAGTGCAAGAGATAGTGACAATAATGTGAGGCAAAAGAGGAGAGGGCTCATGGTGTCGCCCCAAAACACACCTTCTGAAAGTTGACACTGTTAGAGATCACACGATGTGTGGATGAACCTTTAGGCATTCCAACAGACAGATGATAAGTCTATGGGAGGTTGAATCGAAAGCTTTCCGGTAATCAATCCAGGCTATGGATAGGTAATGCTAATAGGATGCTGCGTCTTTACAGGTACATCTATCGATAAGCAGGTTCTCCCGCCATCCTACTGCGTCTTTCTTTGAGCCGCGTTGTTCGTACATCTCTCGCCACAGAGGCCCATTTGACCGAACAATCCTATCATTTAGGATAGCTGTAAAGATCTTATACGGTGTGTGCAGACAAGTTATTGGCCTGTAATTCCAGCCCCCTGCAACGACTGTATGTTAGCGTTAGTTCACTAGTACGATCAAGTGAAGCGTGGAGCGCAGATGGCGCTGGGAGTCTTTCCAGCCTGTTTTTACAGGGCAAGCATAGGCAAAATCAGTTAGAAATTAATTTCATTGATATTATTTGTAATGAAAATCGGGTTTATGCATCACATAATTGAAGTTTCATATCTTTTTAAACATTAGATTAATTTTAAGTAAAAAAAAAATCGTTGAAATCTTTTTTTCTAGCTGCGGGAAATATGAAAGGTTTCAATCGCAACATGGATAAAATTAATTTAAAGGATTTTTTAACTCAAGAAACAAAATTGAACTTATAATTATACCAAATTTTATTATTGAATTCCTTTTATCATAATTATATAAAGTTTGTTTGCAAAAAATGAGTTTGAAAAAAAGCATGAAGAAACAAAACATATTTTTTTTTATTACATATTGTTATTATAGAAAATAGTGCAAAACTGATTAAATACATTTCAATAATAATACTGTGACATTATATTTCATAAACAAAACTACTGTTACGTAATATAAAATTTAATTAAAAATTGAAATTAAATAACAAACATTCTAATTTTATATTGGAATGAAGAATTAATTTAATAGAAAAGGAAATTAAAATAAAAACAATGTCATCATTAATTTAAAAAATAGTTAAATTCAAATAAATTAGGAAGGTATAGTTTTTATTTATTTTTTATACTTCTACGGAAGAGTTTTTCAAAAAATAAATATATCGTTTCAGTTTGAAATAACATGTTCCATATTTTTCATGAAAACACATAGTTTTTATTTAATTTTTTATATTTCTACAAAAAAAATTGAGATAAAGATATCGTTTCAGTTTAAGAGAAAATGTTTGATATTTGTTATTAAAATACATTGTTGTTATTTATTTTTGATAGTTCTACGAAATAATTTTTTCGAATGAAGGTATAGTTTCGTTTAAAATAAAATGTTGGACATGTTTCATTAAAATACATATTTCTTATTTAATTTTTTTATATTTCTACAAAAGAATTCTAAAAAATATAGATATCGTTTCAGTTTAAATGTATACATGATTCCTTCTCCATTCATTTGTTTAAATTAAACTATTATTTTAATTATTGAATCCTTTGTTATAATATGTAATTTATTTTCACACTTTATCAAGAAAAAAAATATATAAACCGGTGCGACCGACACTGCCGTGCGGTTCTACTTGTTTTTTATATCTCACAAACAGTTCAAACAAAAATAATGAAACATTAATCGCCAATTATTATATAAACAACAATAATATTATTATTTTAAATTTAAACAACAATCAAGCTTTTAGATTTTCTTCACATTTTGGCGCGTGAAAGAAATGAAATTTTTCGGAGAAACTGTCATAACCTGACTTACAACCAGCGGCAATACACCACGTTCCACCCATTTTAGTTATTTTAGTGTCAAATTATATATTATTAATATTTTTAAATTTTTACACTTTGATTTGTGAAACAGAAAACCGATTGTCATTGCGAAAAATGTCGATCAAATTAATTTTTCATTAATCTTTCCTATGCTTACCATGTAAAAACAGGCTGGAAAGACTCCCAGAGCCATCTGCGCTCCACGATTCTCTTGACCGTAGTTGTGAACTAACGTCGTTGCAGGGGGCTGTGTAATTCTTAGGGTCAGCTAAGTCGCCCGTCTGCGGAAGGAGCACTGTGCGCCTTTCCACCAAATACTCCGGAATAGGCTCTTCCGACTTTAGATAGAAGGTGAAAATGCGGGCCAGATTCTGGTGGGTTGAAGAAAACTTCTTCCACCAAAAGATTTTGATACCATCTGGTCTCGGAGCGGAATAGTTCTTCATGCCTCTTAATACTTTTTTCACCTGCTCGGTAGCGATAGGGGGACATCGAGGGGCTATTCACTGGGTGAAAATGAGTGAAAAGTCATTCCTCACTCAAAACAGGTCATGTGTAATATCTTATGATCTGGCCAGATCATGAGAAATTTTTCAAAATCTTAGGAAATCGCGCCAACTCAGGGAGAATCACGTAAATTCTTCGCAACTCTTCTCAACTCTTCTAAATTCTTCTAAACTCTTCTCAGCTCATCTTAACTCAGCGTCGATCACTGTAAAGTCAGCGCGGTCAAAGGCGCGGTCATTATTGGGCTATCCATAAATCATCCCAAATTTGTTTCTACGCCAAGAGTGGAGACGCATCTGTCCTGTAAGGATATGGTGCATCTCGAGCAATGAGGAGGAACCACTTGCAAGACTGACAAGTTGGCAAGCTGATGCTGATTTTTAAATAAAGTTTTTCATTATTGATATATAAATTTATAGAAGATTTGATTCAAAATCGCTAAAGACATAGCACGTCAAAGTGTGTTCATTCAAAAATAAGCATTAACTTGTTAAATCTAAACATTCAAATAAAATTTTCTTTATAAAAGTTTAAGTAGATGAAGAGAAACAGCTTTCTATTCTGTCTTTGAACTTTTTTATTCCTTGAATTAATGTTTTCTCGAAATTAATCACTTTCATTGCAGAATGTCTTAGAAACAAATGTTTCTCTGGGAGAAGACCAACTTTTGTATAATACTATTTGCTGCAGAATCAACATTCTAACTAAAATAAGCAGAATTTAACTTTTCCTCGTTTTTCAACATAATGAATTATTCTTTATGTTAAAAAATTGACTGAATCAAAAAATTATGTAGGAAATTTTTTTCATAAATCTGTTTCCTAGCCTACGCGTTATTTGAACTTAAAAACCCCAAAATTATAAGCGGACTACTGTATTGATTAAAAAATAAATAAAACGCATCAAAATGCGAAAACTGGATTTTAGGAAAATAAATTTCTCCTGTCCACAAAAATAATTAAGCCCGCATAAAACTCACAGGATTTATTCCTTATAGGCCAGAATCCAAAAAGATATTCATAACATCAAAATTAGGTAAAAAATAATATGAGTTTGAAGAAATAAATGGTATTTTTGGAAAAAGAGACGTCAAAATTCAAATACTCGTAACATCGTAGGTTGTTTTATTGTTCTCAAAACGGAAAAATACTTGTCACCTAATTTTCTCTAAAAAAGAATATATTTCGCTGCCAAGAGATTCTTCGACTTTAAGTGTTAACTGAGATTGTGAAACCTACATGATTCGGAATGGATTCGGTCCTTTTATTAATATTTTTACGTTATTTCATTTTATATTGTAAAGTCTTTATCAATCATGTTTGCAATGATGCTACCGGGATGAGTCAGGGGAAATGCTGTGTGTAGTTCTAGGTCTGTCCGATTTTTTTAAACTAAATATTCGCATTTAAATTTTTTTTAAACAATGCAATAGTCCTCTTACAATTTCGGATTTTTTGAAACTTCGAAAATAGCATCGGTTAGAAAACCATTTACGAAAAAAAATTGTTTGTCTCATTCCTTGATTATGACGACTGTTGGCATAAAAAAAAACAATTACGTAGAAAAATAAGAAAAATTAAACTGTGCTTATTTCTTTTTCAACTTGGAGTTACAGCAAAAAGTTTCTAACAAAAATTGTACTACTCTGAGAGGAGCATTTTTTTCTAAAACATTTTTTGATAAATACAACTGACCAATTATGAGAAAACATCTTTTAAAGAAATAAAGAAGTTTAGAGCCAGAATAGAAAACTCACTTCGTACTCTTCCTGATCTTCTTGTATTCTTTAAATTCATCCGTATTCTTTCCGATTCTGTTCGATTCTTTCCAGTTCTCTCCGATTCTCGCCAACTCTGACGTGTTCTGCTTCACTCATCTCAACTCAGATTCAAGATCGCGTATTCTTCGAAATCCAAGAATTCTTGCACTGAGTGGACAATATCATCCGCCGAAGAGGTGAAAAAAGCACTTAGAGGAACGAAGAACTTTTCCGGTGCTGGACCAGATTGTATCAAGAACTTATGGTGGAAGAAGTTTACTTGTACACACCAACATTTGGCCCGCATATTCACCTCATATTTAAAGTTAGAGACGCCCATTCCGTAGTGGCTGGTGTTAGGACGCACTATACTCCTACCGGAAAAAGGCAACTTGTCCAAACCAGAGAATTACAGGCCAATAACTTGTTTGAATACACTCTATAAGATCTTTACAGCTGTCCAAAACAACAGGATTGTTTGGCGAATTGAGCCTGGGTGGCGTGAGATGTACGAACAACGTGGCTCGAATAAAGGTGTAGCAGGCTGTCGAGAGAACTTGCTAATTGACAGGTGTCTCTGCAAAGACGCTGCAGCCCATCAACGCGTCCTGTCAATGGCCTGGATTGACTACCGGAAAGCTTTCGATTCAACCTCTCATAGACTTATCATCTGTCTGTTGAAAAGCTTGAAGGTGCATCCACACATAGTGAGATGCATAGAGAGATTTTTTTGCTTTTTTGCATCACACTTCTGCCTCTATCTCTCGCACTGCGAAATTCTTCTGGATACCTCTGTGGCGACACTAACCAGCGCGAGCATAAGCTAAAGGCAAACTTCAAACTGCCATAAATATCATCGCGAGGTACACAGAAGAGATTCGGATGGATTTTGGATTGGATAAATGTGCCAAAATTCATCTGCAGAACGGAAAGATTGTTGGCATTCCCGACGACCCTGAGCTTGTGGATATAGGTGTTATCAGACACCTTAAGACTGGAGAGACCTACACATACCTGGGCGTGCCTCAAAGCCGCATTCAGGACGTAACATCAGTAAAGGAGTCTCTCCGAAGCAGATACAAGCCTCTTCTTCGACAGATTTGGTCTTCCGATCTGTCAGCGTTGAGCAAGATATCTGCGACTAACATGCTTGCCGTCCCGGTTCTACTCTACTCGTTTGGGGTGGTTTAATGGACGAAGAACGAACTTGAGGCCCTTGATGTCACTACACGTAAGATCATGCATATGCATAAAAGCTTGCATATCAATTAGTCAGTTCCGCGATTATACATTTCGCGCCGTCAAGGCGGACGCGGACTTCTGAATCTCCAGTGTCTTCATAACCGAATTGTTCTAAGCACAGCTTATATCGTAGCCAATGGCAGAGATCCTCTCCTAAAAATGGTCAGGAACCACGAGATGATTGGCAAAGGAGCGTTCCTTTACAAAGCCGCGGAGCAACCGGCCGAGACCCTTGGCCTGAATTTTAACATCAGAAGTGAGGAAAGTGCATTACTCCATCTAGATGCTTCACTTCTGAAAGCCGAAGTGAAGAAAGCGGAAGTTTAAAAATTCCATCAAGAGCTACTCGACAAAAAATGTACGGAAATTTCCACAGGAATGTAGAATAACAGTCCTTGTCGAAGGAGCAAACTTTTGCTTTCCTCAGATCATCAGGACTTAATTCAGGTACAGAGGGTTTCATTTTCGCATGCCAGGACGGTGTCATTTCCACATTAGCATACCGTGACCGCATTTTATGTCAAGAAGTTCCGAGCGATAGGTGCAGAGCGTGTCATGAACACGCTGAGTACCTGGAACACATACTATCGGGGTGTCCCACCCATGCAGGAACGACGTACATCTACAGACATAATGCGGCCCTCAGAGTCCTTTATTACCATCTTTGTCGTTCTTACGATGTGGATCGCGACCCTGCCCTGCCGAACGCTCCAAGGGATATAGAGCCAATTGTCCAAAACGAGAAGTGCCAAATTTTCTGGAACTACGATTTTCGGACAGCAGTCTCCGTTGCACACTCGAGGCCTGACATTGTTCTCCAAGACTTCGAGAAACGAACTATATTCGTGATCGAATTCTCGGCCCCGTCCGAATACAACATCACTGCCAAGGAGAAAGAAAAGGAGGAGAGGTAGCAAGACCTTAAAAGGGAGCTGCGAAGACTGTACCCAAAATATTCGGTACAAGTAATTGTCCTTGTGATAGGTGCTCTCGGAGGTGCGAAACTCTGACTGGTTCGTAGCCTTAAGGCCATACCCGCGTGCCAAAAATATGCCAAGGCCGGTGTCATTTATCAGATGGCAGTTGCTCCCAGTGAGACCCTGCGGCGGTTGTTTAACCTTATTTTTTAATTATATATAGGGTGCCCCAGACTCAAGTGTCCGGACTTATATAGCTGTATAACAATCAAAAAAATTAATGGATAATTACTTTTCCAAAAATAAGTTGAAGTTCAGGTTTTGAGTTATAAAATATTTAGGCTGGATCAATCAGGAGCGCGGTATAAACAGACGTGCATACGTCAGCGGGAGTCCAACGAAGTGTTATTGAAGCGAGCGCATACAAGACTGTTTATACGACGCACCTGATTGGTCCAACTTGAATAATTTATAACTCAAAAACTAAAACTTCAACTGATTTTTGGAACAGGAATTTTCGATTAATTTTTATTTTTATACAGCTATATAGGTATACATATACGTCTACTGAAAGAACGTTTCAAAGTACGTGTCCTTATATTTTCTTCTTTTTTTTACATAAATATTTAATCGTAAATTTAATGTTATATTTCGGTTTCAAGGGGTTATGGATTATTTATTCACATAAATTTTGTGAACTTATACTTCGAAACGTTCTTTCAGTAAACAATAATGTTATATTTGTGAAATTCAGAACTACGCAAGAAAAACTGACCACTATTTAAAATATTAAATTTTTCCTTTTCAAACTGAATGACTTGCACTTTTTGGTTTATTAATAAACTGTAAAGTTTTATTTTTAATTTGTATATCAAAAGCATTTTTTCATTTATCCAGTTTGAATTTTCGCGGATCTTACACCAGCACGCTTATTAAAAGTCGGCTGAGTATAATTTATAATTATAAATATACTCAGCGAACATCAATAGGTTCTTTTGTTGACTGAGGCGTTCCAACATCAACTGGCTTAAACGTGGGTCAATCTAAACCTACAAATTAAAAGTATGCTACGAAATGAGCTTAAAATCTAAATAGAGTGCTGGAACTGGAACATCTTCCGCTCAGCAGCGTTCAGGAGCCTCTTTTTAGGCCACCCTCGACGGCATATCTGGGCCGAAGGGTCTTGGTCGATCTGGGGCCACAGTGGAGGCCGCCCTCGATGGTGTTCCTATTCCCAGAGGGAGTTGCAAGAACGCGATTAACAAATCTGTCTTGGCCTCTCGACGGTTTGGTGAAAGAGGAGGGTCTTGGGTATCTGAAAAGGCAGTGGGGTTTTGACCCGATGGTAAAGCGACTCTTGGGGCGATTTGGATAGTAGGGGTATCTATTCAGGATCTCAAGTCGTTTGTATGAGTGACTCTGGGGGCGATCTGGGTAGCAGGAATACCCACAGGGATCGCAAGTCGAGGGTGCGGGCGACACTTGGAGCGATCTGTATAGTAGAGGTATCTGGGAAAAAGCCTGGGGAGATCTGATTTCCTTGTCTCGCGGAACATACTTTTATAAAGTTCGCTTGTGGCGCGACTCGGAATTCTAAGTATTCTGACAGTTGGGGTTAGGATGCCTAGTCAATGAACGAAAGAAGAATTTTGGTTGTCGGCTGAGTATAATTTATAATTATAAATATACTCAGCGGGAATCAATTTGCTGCATTTACATTCTTTATTGTCTAGGCATATCCAATTTTTTTGTAGATAATTATTATTATCAGCAAAAAAGCTGCAATACAACAAAAATAAAACCCACAATAAAAAATGCACGTCTATGAAAATAACTATAAGAATATTAAAAATAACAATTTTCTTACGCGCATTTTAATAAAGCACAAAATCTAATATTTAGCTGCGTGTATGAAACATCAAAAATTCCCGATTCAAAAACAAAATCCCGTATATTTACCATACCAATAAAATTTCCGTATAATACCCTCTTTTCACGCATTTGTCACAAACTGGAAACTGGACAATATGTAAAAAAATAAATTATTAAAAAAATAAAATAATAAATGAAAAACTAATTTCACTCTTGAGTCGCTCTGCGTCCTTAAGGAACATGACGGTTTCGCCGGCCCGTCATTGTGATTCTGTCATACCCTGCGGTCACCCATCTCACGGTTGTGAGGCATGGTCATGGGTGTCATTTACAGTGGTTGTTTAATAACTACATTGAATGAAACTTGTTTATTAATGCATACACTTTTTATGGCCGCCATATTGTATTTGCCATTTTTAATTTGTTATGTTCTTGATTCACTATTCTCATCGTTTTCATAAATATTTGCACAAGCCAGTGCATATATTTCTACTGTACATTTTTTACCTGAAAGTATGCATTAATTTTCAATCTATGCTGAGTTCTGATCTAGGAAAATATGGATTGATCAAAAAACACTTGTTAGGTCTTCTTAGTGGAGGGTAATAGTGGCAGGAACATTTAGTTAAGTTTGCTGAATAGACGTGGCATCTCAGGTGAAAATATCCATGTAGAAATCCTCGTAAAATTCCACGTGGAATTGAACGTGAATTGCTACTTGATTCTATCCAACCACGTTTCAATCCACATAGAAATTTGAAACCTTTCACATAAGAATATTTACGTGGAATTCCATGTAGAAACCAACCAACTTAAAACATAATAAAGTATATGGGGTACTTAAAAGTAAAAAATGACATGCATTTCGGTCTATTTCGTACGGTTTATGTGATATTTGCAGTTAAAAGTAACGTTTGAATTTCCACGTGGAAGGTGTTCCAAATATCTATGTGGATTTCCACGTGTTTTTATGAATTGAAGTGGACTTCCACACTGTTAGAAAAATCTGTACTAGATTTAGTATACATGTAATGGAAGCAAGAATGCACAACATGAAATTAAATTTAGTATACCAGCGTACAGTAAATTTAGTATAAGCATATATTGAATTTAGTATGCACGAACATGAAATTTAGTATACGCGTATTCTAAATTAAGTATACATGCATACGAAATTTAGTATATGCATATATTCGCGTTCCGTTTCGCGTGGGTTACGTCTTTATCATCTGTAAACATGATCAGATGAAAAATAAAATTAAAGAACAAAGTTTTAATTCTTAAATAATGATATCGTTAAGCTACATTTACATTAATAAATTAAGCAAACATTTTAAAGAGAAGCCAGAGCCTCGCAGAAAGAAGCCGAACCTTTTAGCATCACAAAGAACTCAAACAAATGCCACCGACCACGTTGCCCGACTCCCCTAAATCAAAACGCGCTTGCGCGGCTGAATATAGTAAACACGTACATGAATTTTAGTATACAGAAACTATGAAATTCATATACGTGAAAGAAACTTACTGTACACTTAATAAATGTAGTATGCATATAACATCATAAAAGAAATTTAGTATACGTAAGTGTACTATAATGCAGATATTTTCACCAGGGATGAAGCAACTCACCTGGAAGTATCACGATGCGCAGTAATATCTCCATCCCTCTCTTCGTTGATCGTTTGACTGAAAAAAGATATACTTTATAACAAAAGACTTACTTACGTCTTACATGCACCTTTAAAGTGCATGAAAATATCTTAAAAGATGTAAGAATTGTAATAAGAACGTAATTTATTGTTTACATTTTGAGAAAAACAATGTAACATTATTTCAATAGTGTTGAAAAATACTAACCGTCCACGTCCA
>CAKNWT010324649.1:17780-38277 GCA_932066315.1 Andricus coriarius | reverse complement strand
TAGGGGTTATTCCTTCGGGACCATCCCTGGACAATTGTCCGCGACTGCTTATTAATTATTGTAACCATATTCAGCAGAAACCCTTGGTACAGGGACCCTCTATCCGCAACCCGAGGACGCGTTCGGCGGCTTTGTCATAGGCCCTTCGGTTCAATTCCTAAGGAATCAAAACCGAAACCGAAATATATATATATATATATATATATATATGGCCGCGAAGAAAGGGACCTAATGCGGAAAAAATCGATTTTTAGTTTTTTATACATGTCGATATTTTTTTATTTGCTTTTTCATATTAAAAACTATTATTTCTATACTAAAACATTCGAATTGTTATTCAAATGCAGGGTGAGGGTCTCCTATGGAGTTCCTGTATTGGACCGCCTCTTCAATCGCTACTACTGTAAAACGAAGCTACCGCGTGTCATAAAGACAACCGCCCACCCGCTCTCAGCGAAATCGCGGTAAAATTTCAGATGTAACCACGTCCCACGACCGTGAGATAGGTGGTTACAGTCTGCGACGAATTGAATACGAAGATCCGGCAAAAGGCTCGTGCACCCTGAGGACACGGAGCGACCCAAGGCCGACCGCCTTCTGTATTTTCCCCGAAAGTGCCTCAGCATTTTGTTGATACGCAGGGATGTTTTGCAGGCTATTACCCAGTGAAACCTTGGCACCTCCAAGAGCGCCGATGATCCAGACGATTAGCTTAACAGAATATTCCGGGTATAACCATCGCAACTCGAGTGCGGAAGAGAAACAGTCGTGGAGAATATGAAGTTCCAGTATATGCGGCACTTCTCCTTTTCGACAATTGACGCTATTTCCCTAGGTTTGTTTAGCGGAGCGGTATTTGGGCTAATGCCGTAAGAGTTACAGAGATGGTAATAAAGCACTCTTAGTGCCGCATTGTACCTTTGGATGTAGGTCGTTTCTGCATGAGTTAGAAAACTAGATAGTATGTGTCCTAAATGCTCGAAGTTTGCATGTCACGCTCTCCAGATATAATCGGGAACGTATTGGCTCAAAATGTGGCGACGGTATGCTACAGTGAAAATGACACCGTCTTGAGATGCTAAAATGAAACCCTCCGTGCCCGACTGCAATCCGGCAGATTTAGTGAAAGCAAACGTTAGCTCATACGACATCGACTTATCCTCCACATTTCTGTGGAAGATGCCGTGCAACCTCTTGTCGAAGAGCTATTCGGGGAAGTTTTTCTTCTGTGATTTCTTAATCCGGGCCTTCAAAAGTGAGTATTCGAGATGGATCAGATTTGATGCATTTTGCTCACCCCTGATATTGAAGTCAAGGCCGAGTGTTTCAGCAGCCTCCTCCGCTTCTTTGTACAGAAACGCCCCTTTGCCCACTTCTTCGTATTTCCTGGCCATTTTAAGAAGAAGGTCTTGTCCATTTGCGACTATATACGCTGTACCCAGAATAATCCTGTTGTGAAGACATTCAAGATTCAGTATTCCGCGACCACCTTGGCGGCGTAAGATGTAAAGTCGCGGAACCGAAGACTTAAGGTACATGCTTTTGTTCATGTGCATAACCTTTCGGGACCCGATATCGAGGGATCTGAGCTCGTCCTTCGTCTATGGAAGCACTCCAAATGAATAGAGTACTAATTGGGACTACAAGCATGTTCGTCGCAGATGCTTTGTTTCTTGCCTACCGTTCGGAAGACTATATCCCTCGGATGAGACGTTTGTATCTGCATCGGAGAGTATCATTTATAGATGTCACGTCCTGAGTGCGGCTCTGTGGCACGCCCAGGTATTTATAGATCTCTCTACCGCCAAGGTGTCGTACAGCGCTTCTGTCGACGAGCTCAGGGTCTTCGGGGATGCCATTAACTTTTCCTTTCATCAAAGAAACCTTAGCGCATTCCTCTAACCCGAACTTCATTCCAATCTCTTGAGTGTGCTCTCTGACAATGTCTAGAGCTAGATATAGTTTCTCTTTACTTTTAGCATAGATATTAAGATCATCCACGTAAAATATATGAGTATCCTTTTGCTTTCGAATTCCAGGTATGCCGGAGAGGTACCCTGCGGAAAGGCGAAGTGTTTAAAAAAAGTGGCAATAATGACACTGTTGATGATCACACGATGTTTTCCAGATGAGATAGTAAATCTGGTTTTTCAAAGAGGCATTCATCTCTCTATGCACCTCACGATGTGTGGATGAACCTTTAAGCTTTCCAACAGACAGATGATAAGTCTATGGGAGGTTGAATCAAAACCTTTCCGATATCAATCCAGCCATCGATAGGTAACGCTGAAAGAATGCTGCCTCTTCACAGACACATCTATCGATGAGCAGGTTCTCCCGACATCCTGCTACGCCTTTCTTTGAGCCACGTTGTTCGTACATCTCACGCCACACAGGTCGAATTCTCCGAACAATCCTATCACTTAGGATAGCTGTAAAGATCTGATACAGTGTGTTCAGACAAGGTATTGGCCTATAATTCTTAGGGTCAGCTAAGTTGTCGTCTTCGGCAGGAGCACTGTGCGCCCTTCCACCAACCGCTCCGAAACTTTAAATATGAGGTGAAAATGCGGGCTAGATGCTGGTGGGTTGACGGAAAATTCTTCCACCAGAAAGTCTTGATACCATCTGGTCCCGAAGCGGAATAGTTCTCGTGCTTCTTAATACTTTTTTCACCTCCTCGGTAGTGATAGGTGGGCATTCCTCCTCAGGTATTATGAGGGCACTGCAAAGCTTCTTGAAGCTATTTATATTCTTTGAGTTTTCTTTCAGTGGATGCTGAACTTCTTAGACTTCTATCCAAAATGCCTCGACCTCCTCTCGTGTGGGCGGGTGGACGACAGTAAATGGAGGGTCTTGGAAGAGTCGAGACGGGTCAGACAAAAACTGTTGATTTTCTTTGACCCATTTCTCTCTCCACACTAGACTTCTCCTAGTGTTAGATAGTAGCCGCATTCTGTCAAAAATGTGCTGCCTGATGGTCAGTAGCTTGTGACTTCTCCAGTATGTGATGACAGATCCGCAGTTCGTGCACAAACTGTCGAACCTTGGCAGTGAAAGTCCTGCCAGATGTTATGTAGAGTACAAGTGAATTCTAAGAATTTGTTAAATTATACAGAATTCAAAATATTCAAAGGAGGTGAAGAAGTTAAAAAAACATTTAAAGAATTCACTCTTCTCATGAGAATCCAGAAAATTCATAAGAATTTACAGAGTGCAGAGAAAATCAAAAGAATTCAGAGAATTCAAAAGATTTCAGAGAATTCGAATTTCAGAGAATTCAAAGAATTAAAAATATTTCAGAGAATTCAGAGAATTAAAAATATTTCAGGGAATTCAAAGAATTAAAAATATTTCAGAGAATTCAGGGAATTAAAAATATTTCAGAGAATTCAAAGAATTAATAATATTTCAGAAAATTCAGAGAATTAAAAATATTTCTGAGAATTCAGGAGAATATAGAGAATACAAAAGACTTGGAGAAATTCAAAATAATGTATGGTGTATTGTAAAGATTTCAACAGAATTTAAAAAAGCATTAAAAAAATTCAAAGCAGTACAAGAAACTCCAAGAATTCGTTTGAATTCTACAGAATTCAGAATACTCGAAGGAAAGTAAAATAATGCAATGTGTATTCTAAAGTAATAGTATATTGCGTGACGAGGGTCGAAAGGCCTCGATTCGAGTCATGCATACAATTTTTCATCATACCGATAATCGAAAATTCGACTTTCGATGCCTGTGGAGCAGGTCGACAATCGAGTTTTCTATCCGCCATTTACATTGATCCGACACTTTCTTCCCTAGGGTAGAAAAACTCAACTTTCGACACGCTTCACAGGCCTCGAAAGTCGAATTTTCGATTGAGATATAATGAAACAGATCTTATATCTCGTTGTGCAATTGCCGTGTCAAGTTGCAAACCTAACAGCCTCCTGCAAATTTAAAATTACACGACCACAGCTTTTTTATGCACGGACTCTCGTCAATGGCACATTAACTGCCGTCCATCTAACACGTGCTTCTGATTGGTTCATTCTTTGTTGTTAATTACTTATTAATTATTAAGTTTTTAACTAATTTTCATTATTATCTTCGACTCCATTTTTTTGTAAAATTCAAAAATATAAAAATGTACCTTGAGTACTGGGACACCCTGACTCAATATATGTGACTATTCGCGAAGAAAGGGACCTAATGCGCCAAAGCTACACTTTACAGGACGGGCGATCGTAGCAGAGTCCGCAAGCCAGCATTTTAGTAGTGGAGATGCGTCTATGAAAAGCACCCCCTCCACTTACCACTACAATTTAGGCACGAGACATTGGAACTCACGGACACGTCGCGTACAGCTGTAGTGGTATGTGGTGGGGCTGGCTTTCGTAGGCCTCTCGCTCGGTCTCCGCCTACGCTTATCATGCCTATGTTTGTAGCTTCATGACAAGAAAAGTAATTAACTTAGGAAATGTCTGATTATTGGAAATTAAATAATTATTTTTGCCCAAAATAATAATTTTCGGAAAGGGAGAAATCTGCGGACATTATAACTTCAAACTGGGTAAATTTACAAATTTACATACAATCATAAACTGGTTTATTTATAAAATTGCTGCATTTGCACATGGTATCTGCAAAAACTGTTTCAATATTCTGTAGGCAATTTTATTCACATTTTTTATTTTTATTTCCCAATTGAAAACGGCCTTATCTTCGGCTGAGACTCGAAGCCTGGACTCGCTGTCGATAACGAAGGGCGCCCCGATGCCGTGCGTTACAATATGTCGTTCGGAGCGCGAAGGCTGGCGAGGTGACAGCTGGCCTGCATACCTTGTTTGCTGATTACAACTACAGTCACATGGCCTTCACACACACGGCACATGACAATTTTCTACCCTTTTTTCTCCATTTCTGGACGTATTTCGCAAAATTTAGGTCCACAATCATCAAATCCTGGGCCTTCGAATGCGTGATGACTTCTGAGAATGCTTCTATGATTTCAGAATTGTGACCAACAAAATAAATTTACGAACGGTTCTCGCCGTTCAAATGCTGTCGTCTGCTGTCCGCAGATTTCTATCTTTCCGAAAATTATTATTTTCGGCAAAAATAATGATTGTCTTATCAAAAGGATTCATTTTTCTAAATTTTATTGATTCGAGGATCTCGGAAAACCACGGATATTTCACAAGTACTTTTTCTTTCGTTCTCAAATACTGGGGAAAAAATATATATATTGAGTTCGTGCCATACCTATAAAAAAAATGCAGTCGGATTTAACCAACACCCTTAAAACTGAAAACTCAGGATGACCATATGAATGGGAATAATCATATTTTTATTTTTCAAGTCTCTTGGTAGTAATGGGTTACTTTATTAATGCCTTTTACACTTTTTGGGATTGATCCTTTTTGCAGTAGACTGAGAGTGGCGCAGCCACCAAGATACCAGTGAGCCCATAAGAGCCTGCAATGGGAACGAACTTCTTTCCTCGATAGTATATAGATCACACACCCACAAACACACACATACACACACATACACACACCGACTGGGACTTTGGTGACAGATCTGCCCATGGAAAAGTGGTGCAGAAGTGGGGATCCCTCTTTTCTTTCAATTATATTCCCGATATTAAAGCAAATGTAGCTATACATTTTGTACAAAAGCTTTTAACAATATTATCTAACAAGCCTATAGATGGACCCTTCCAGTCAACACCATTTGTAATAAGATCATCCAGAGACGATACGAATGGTCTTAATAATCATTCATTATTAGCTTTTTGATCTTACGATTAGAGTAATATGGTCCACAGAAAGCTTGAAGGCACCTTCTGTGCTGGGGAGCTATATTAAAAATCTGCCCAAAACAGGCCATAAATTACTGCCAGAGCCCTCGGCTTTTGGGACACCGTCAAGGAACCACAATAGCAGTTACTGATCACATTCTCCACTACAGGCTAAAAATCGGTCATAAATCCAAAAAGAAACATCGCTATCTCATATTGCGAATTATCTTACGTCAGGGTACTCTTCTCTGCTTATAAAAATTCAAACTTTTATCAGTGATAGGGCAATCGGTACAACGATATATTTAATATATTTTAATTGATTGCTGATCATTAGGAGGGGGGGGGGGGCGGACGGACAACAATTGTACTAATTACCCTACTGCTAATGTAGAAGAATACATTGAGCTACCAAGCTTTAAAATCTATTATGAAGTCAAGGTTTATGCATATTTGAAAAATATCAAATAACAAATACATTCGTTTATTAATTCTCTAATATTTTTGATTCGAAAAATCTAATCATTTAAAAAAATGTTGCAGCTAATCCACTGAAAATAATGCTCGAACACCTTAAGCGTGAAAAAAACCCACGGAACGACCCATATACAATGAGTTACATACCTCAAAAATATAGATATATGTGATAATGATAACGTCAGTAAAAGATATATAGGAACATCAGATATTACGCACCAGAATGGGTACAATTTTCTCATTTCTATCCACTGAATATTCTTCTTTGTGTCTGCAACTAATGCTTTTGTTAATTTGTGGAAGAGCAGCGTTAATAGGAAAAGCCACCTCGGAACGTTGGGCTTGAATTCTTCGTGGATTAGCCCCATCGATTTTTGTTTCAATCTCAGTCTTGAAAATAAGACTTTCCGGAGATTTTAGGTCACTTAATATAATTTCAGTTCCCCTGAGTATTGTAGGGTTTATTTTAGTAGCATTTTGCAACGTTATTTCAATTTTACTACTCTTTTTTGCTTGTTCAGATGATGTATTATCAGATTTTGTCGATTTAAAAGTATCAGTGGTCTGAAAGGTTGATAACAAATTTGCACAAATTAATATTATAGCATACATATAAATATAGTTAAAAGTTTGTTTGAACTATCAAATATAAGATAATGTACTTGATAAAATAACATCCAGAAAAATAAGATTTTGTAATTTTACGTAAACACTATGTTGAAGTCTTACGTTACACCTTTATATCATGGTATAGTTAAAGATGGTTGTTTCTCTACTAAAAAACAAACAAACTATATTTTTTGTAATTTTTTGGTTTGTTTAAATTTCCATTGAAATGAATTGTATATAATCTAGAATCACCCGGAGTGAAACAGAATCATGGCATGAAAATTGCGACTTTCCATGACTATAGAGTGGACGCAAACAGTTGATTTCAGAGCAATCGGGAATAAAACAGTGGGGTGCATGTGTAGTATTCAGTTTGACGATTCAAAATCTGTCATTTGGCGATTTCGCTTAATTTTCTCTCGTTATAGAGTAAAAATTGCTTCGCACTATAACAACCTAACCGTAATAATAAAAATGTTGTAATTCCACACGTGGAAATCACTCTTCTTTCTCCCTTGCACAATATACTATTTCAACCTGGCCCAAGGGTCGGTTGGTTTTTTTTCGCATCGGGTTGGGTCAAATAGTATGGCATGTCGGGTCGTCGGGCTATTGCCCTGCTGAAACAAAATCTCAGAAATATCTCAGGGGAAATGTCAGGCCAGTTTGGATCGATTTCAGTAAAATTCATGGTATTATTTGAATTACTTTTTCCCCAGAAAATGTCTCAGATATTTGGGTCCTGTTTTATGACTTAATTCATTGCCGAGTGGAAACTTGAAATTTTCCATAACCTTAACAATCACTATTAGAATAAGTATTTTTGCAGTGAACAATGAGAAAAATTTAATTTCAGCTCTCGCTGTTGTTGGTAATTTAGCTGCTAAATTTGCTTAAAATTCGATAACTTAGCCAAAAACACTTTTTTGAGTTCCACTACGGGATTCGTGAAAAGTCTATTAAGTTTTTTTTGTACCACAGTGTAAGCAGAATAATCTGCTTGACCTTGAACTAAAATTCAATTTCAATAAGACTTTTTTTCTAAATCTGAAAGATTAGAGTAATAATTTTGAGAACTTTCGCATTCTTTATTCAATTTAAGCCGGCCCCTATTATTAACCACAGTCGTAGCTGACTCGACTCTCTTGTAAATGATAAGATTACTTTCCGTTTCTTTCTATTTACAATATTTATACAAATTTATAAGTGCTAGAATATTCTCCGTAAAATAAGCCTGATTTAAGTATTTTTGATAAAGAGGAACTGAGGAACCCTGTGAAAAATATGAGCGTAATTTCCTTATCTTGAATTTCATCAATAAAGTTTAACTTGCCCTACGCTTGAGGACAATGATTGTCACATTTTTTCATGAACAGTCAAATATTTTCATAAGCTTACCGACGATTAAAAAAAATATTTCAAACCTAATTTTTCATGAAATTACGCACTTTCACACCTAAGTGTGTAATGTGTAACATCAATGTAATAGTTGAGTTCAGTGAACTAAGTATAATATAGGGACTTCTAATGTGAATCTCCATATGAAAAGGCCCTTCTGGCTGGTTCTAGTTTAGGAGATATTTGCAAAATCAGGTTCAAAATTATTCTTTTGGGGTTTGAGTGGGGGATGGTTCTGGGTCATATACTCGATCTATTGGCACTATACTCATGTTCAGAAAACAGCAGGAAGTTTCCATATTTTATATTTAAAGACAAAGTATAACATATGGGATTATGGCCATCGCCAACTTTAGGTGTTTTTTTCTAAAAGCGGTTTTTTCGAAGTTCAAAGGGTTTGTATTGTGCTTAAAATGCTGGATATTTATCCGGCTATAAAACCTTATACCACGGAAGAATAGTAAGGAGTTGTACCACCCCGTGCGTTTGGCGAGCAGAGGTGGAAGAAACAACCTCCAAGAGATCGTTAGTGTTTACCAGACAGCAAAGGAAATGTCGCTTTCGCGCACATACACTTTACTGCATGAAACTTGCTTCGAAATGTAACACACTGCTGTGGGACTCCGGCATTCTTGGAGCGGGGATAACATGTGACACGACCACAACAATGCACATGTGGGCGGATACTACTCATTACTGCATATTCCTTCGTGCCCTCTATACGTAACTCCATAACGACCACGACCTTCTGCTAGTACCATGTTGGCTGGCCTTAAGGTATTAGTCATTATCTGGGATACTACATATTATGAGTTTATCTGATGTGAAATGTAATTTTGAACATTTAATAAACAACATATTAAGAAACCTGACTTATAGTTTTTTTTCCGGGTACTTTGACGAACAGAAACTTGGTTAAAGAATTTACTTACCAATTTTGGTTGAAAGTCTTGCTTAGTTTCAGATGAAAATTTTATTTCTGTCGGTGCAGAAACTGATACTGTCACAGGTCTCGCATCATTAGGTTCAACTTGTAATACTAAATTTAATTGCGAATTGGAATCACAACTGTTTGTAGAATTATTTTCACTTGATTTATTAATAGTATCAACAGTATTTTTCTTTTCATTTTCGCTTTCATCGCTATTTAATTTCACACAATGACTTACATTATGCCAACTTGTCTCTGGTTTTTTGTCTGTAGAACCGTGGTTAACCATATTAGAGTTGTCTACTTTCAAAGAAGGAGGTAATGTGGTCGAAAAAAGACTTGCTTTCCTTTCGAAGGCACGCTTTGTTCCTCCCACATTTACACCGGGAATAAAAATTTTTCTTGGTTTCTCGTTTTCTATACTAGACGCCATTTGGTTGAATTTTTCTGCCGTTTCAAAAATTTTCGATCGCCTTCGTTCCACCGGTTTCACCAAGGATTTCGGCACTTCATTAAGGGGTTCAGAATCTAGAGAATGAGATTTATCGCGCAATTTCTTCACATATTTAATAGAAGATATTGAACTATGATTTCCAACAGTTGTACTGCGATCCTCTAGTTTTATTGAAGGTTTCTTTAGATTTGAATCAGATGCTACATTTTGGTCCACTGCATTAGCAACATCGTATTTTCTTATCATCGTTGCACTAGATAACGTTGAAGGTTTCGTGATTGATTTTGGTGTTTGCCTTAAAAAATTTGTCTGTTCACACAAACAATATTCATTATTATTTATGGATTTGTTTTCCATAAGTGTTTTCTCAATTTCCAGCTGAGTAGGTGACTTCTCGTCTTTATTAATTACCGGCTTTTTCTTTACATCGCTTATTAAACAAATATTATCTGCAGTCTCGACATATGATTTTCGATTCATAGGAATAATAGCAATATTGCTTGAATCGATATCCATAGCATCTTGTGTACTTGGATTTGATGTAGATGAAAAATGGCTGAAAAAAAATTCTGTTTAAAATATACTTATTAAAGATATCATGTTGACCATGTTTGGTCCATGTAACACTTCAGGTCCTGTATATAAGCATAGGACCTGAAGTTATATAGCGACCAAACGCGACGGGGAGCGGTATGGTATGGAGGCGTCGATGTATTAAGAATCATTAACTGTTTAAAGCATTACTGTAACAATTTTTAACATTTGAATGGACATAGTTATGTGATGGGAGAAGGAAAATATGTATATTTTTTAAATATAACCTTTCATAGAAAGAAGACGCATTTTTTGTATTTAAACACAAAAAACGGTCAATTATTTCTTTAAATTAATTATCAAAATATTCTGGTAGTAAGTACATATGTGACCGTCCGCGAAGAAAGGGACCTAATGCGGAAGAAATAGATTTTCATTTTTTTACGCCAATCGATAGTTCCTGAGTTACTCTTTCATTTTCAATAAACAGACATTTTTTCAGTTAATTACTTTTCTTTTTATTAAGCTACAAACATAGGCATGATAAGCGTACGCGGAGACAGAGCGAGAGGCCTACGAAAGCCAGCCCCACCACTTACCACTACAGCTGTACGCGAAGTGTCCGTGAGCTCCACTGGCTCGTGCCTAAGAGTGTAGTGGTAAGTGGAGGGGGCGCTTTTCGTAGACGCATCCCCACTACTCAAATGCTGACTCGCGGACTCTGCTACGATCGCCCGTCCTGTAAAATTCAGCTTTGATGCATTAGGTCCCTTTCTTCGCGGACGGTCATATGTATTAAAGCTTTTCTTATCACTTATCTTTATTTTTGTACTTCTCTTAGGGCAATAGGGCGGTGTGAAAACAATTATTTTTTATAACACCTGCATGAAAAATGCGATTTTACATTTTTAAATATTTTTCTTATTAAAAACTAAAACATAGGTTAGGTTTAGCGCTATGGATTTCTCCACTTCTGTATAGACGGATACTTCTTGGAATTTTACCGGGAGCGACATGGAAGATAGAGATTCGTAAATTAGCGCCGTGATTAAGGACTTGAAAAACGTCAGTGATCTAAATCAGTTTTTTCAGTTCTGAATGCAAACCAGAATCAACGCGCGTAAAAAAACTGAAATTTAGTGTAATAGAAACCTGAAAAACACGATTTACATAAGGATTTTGTATTAGATTGACTTTATAAAATAAAAACTTGAGGACGATCTGTGGGTCAGGATGGTCGAGTGTTAAAAATATCTTTTTGATTATAAAGTAAAATACAGGTTATGTTATGGAAAGGTATATACAACGATAACTGGAGCGAGGTAGGCTGGTATGGTTCGATTAGAGAGTGTCGGGTACGGACCGGAACATTCAGCGATAGTGTCACGAGTGTATTATGTTCATTGATCAATCTCTTTTCATAAACTCTTTTTTTAATTATATGTAAACCTAGTGATAGTTGATTTCTCGTACCTGCCGCTAGGACTGTAAGTGTGATTTATTTAATTAAATAAATACATTTAACATATGTCTGTAGAGCGAACACAAAATAAGCGACTTCAGGACAATGCAAAAAAAAATAACTTGTGACGCATGCGTAGTTCGCGATTCGACGATTTTGCTCTCTTGGTAGGAAATAAAAATGACGTCAAGAGCTTAACATGATACAAGCATCAGCACCTTCAAACTTAAAGTTCTGTTTTCTTGCGGTTCGCGATTCATACAGGTGTTATAACCAAAAATCGTATGAGTCACGAGAGAGACGCGATTTCACTCGTGTGATGCTACCCGAGTGAACACTCGTAGAAATCTCTCTTCTCTGTTCCTTTTACAATATACTATTTTAAATCTGATTTTGAATGTAATAAATGTGTGATATCTCATAAGGATAATCCGTTGTTTTTTTTAATATATTTGTTGGATGGCATCTTTGGTTCGCCGCACACGGTGAGCCTCAACCAACTTTAACCGAAAGATCCTTCAAGTTAGATTATATTTATTGCATACTGTTTTATGTTGCCATAAAAGAACTATTCAACAAACAAACAATTCCCTATACAAAATTTGGTTCCAAAATTGTTGTTCAAAATTTTAAGCTTTTATTTTTTTAGTAAGCAAAAAGAAGGCTATTATATTTGAAATCCAGAAATTAAACAAATAAGAATAAAAATTGTTTTTGGAAAAAAGCGCTCTTTTTTTTTGCTATTCTGCACACAAAAAACTCTATATTTCATTTTTAACAATCCCTGAGTAAGACAAGTTTTTTAACCATTTTTTTGTTGATAAAAAAAATTGTAAATTTTGAAAAAAGCTCTCCCACGACTATTTTTTTTTGCGCAAAATATACTCATACTATGTAAAAATAATATTCCGCAAAAAAAACTTCTTGTAATATCTTTTTTAGGTTAAAAGGCGAAGGGAAGTCAACAATTTTTAAATAAAAAATTTTAACAAATATAAAAGACATTATTTCATAAAAAAAAATATTGTTTCGCATGTGCATAAATTTTGGAGTGCTATATTCGCTAGGGCTAAAATAAGTACTGAACCAGATGTGCCAAAAAGTAGCAAAGTGCGATAATATAATTTATTTTTACATAAATACATACCTGGAATCAGATTCGCCCACTCTAGCCTGTTGCTCATCATCACATTCGTTTATTTTAGAACTTTCTTTCCTTTTCGTGCCAAGTAACATGGTTTCATCAATCGAAGTTGTACTTTCTAGTTTTCTTTTTGCATCACCGTTAGCAGTAGATTTTGATTTTATTTCTGCCATTCTCCTAACACCTGCATTTGAACTACTACGCTCAAACTCCAAGAAGTCTCCGACAGAATAAGATCTAGCTGGTACTAAAACCTCTGAAGATGCATTTGCAGTAAGATCTCTATCTGCTAGATGCTCACCCACAAGTAACTGGTCTACATTTGTCGATTGAGGAACCAGAGAAAGTAGTAAGTCGAGGCGTACTGGTGTTTGAGCTGCTAAGTCTTCGGCGATATCCAGACAATTTCTTTCATAACCTTCGTTTACCCACCAATGAGTACATATCTTCCCTATATCAGATCTTTTTGTGGGACACACGGCCAACATGTCTTTAATTAAGGAAGAAGCAGCTGTAAAAAAATAACTAATTAAGTCTAAACTGCCTCAATGAACATTAAGGGGTCGTTCAGAAAAATACGTGTCGCTTTTCTGCGATAAAATGAAGGGGAGCGGATGTTATCAAAATATTTCATGACACCTTAATTTTTTGGACAATGGGTTTGAGCTAAAAAAAAATTATGTGAGATGAAAGAATACATTTGAAAGGTATTATGTGATTTTTTGACATATTCTAAGTTAATTGATACTATATAAGCTGCATACATACGTGACGGCACTTGTGGTTCAAAGTAATCTGAATGAGAGATCTGCTTGACTAGTCTTTTAAAATTAGATCCATCGAACGGCATGGCACCATATACCAGTGTGTATAAAAGAACACCTAAGCTCCAACAATCAACTTCAGGCCCATGGTACGGTGTACCTTTTACTATTTCGGGACTAGCATAAAGAGGACTACCACAAAATGTATTCAGCAGCCTTTGTCCATCAAATACGTTCGATAAACCAAAATCTGCTATTTTAGCGTTTCCAATCTGATCCAAGAGAATATTTTCGAGTTTTAAATCTCTGTGGCAGATATTGTGTTTGTGACAATAAAAAACTGCGGTTACTATTTGTCGAAATATTCTTCGTGCTTCTGTTTCCGTTAAAACCTTCTTTTCACTAAGGTAATCGTACAACTCCCCTCCAGCAGCGTACTCCATGACTAGTACCATTTTCTCTCTGTTTTCAAAAACTGATCTCAAACAAATAATAAATTAACATCAATTTAAAGCAAACCAAAAAAATTAAGCGTTTCTCAGACATTTATTCACATACCTTCGTAAATATGAATAATATTCGGATGTTGAACACTAGACATGATTTGTATCTCTCTTCTTATTCTGATGAGATCAGCTTCTGTTTCTATTTTACATTTTTTTATTGTTTTAATCGCTACTTCTTGACCAGTCTCCTTGTTAATTCCTAACTGTACTTTACCATATGTTCCTTGACCTAGTTTTTTTATTATGTCAAATCTGAAAAAATTATGTCTGCCGTGAAAAAGAAGAAAGCAGTATCTATGTTGTATCTATTGGGATGCATCAATTTTCCTTAAATTCCATTTGAGCTAAGTCACAATTTTGATTTTTCCGAATCTACAAGTCATTCAGAGTAAAATTATAAAGCAAAATTCAAATTAAGCAAATAGTTTTTTTTCTTGAATTTCGCACCATTATTTTATACTGTGTGTACTGCAGGGCAAATTAAATTTCTGTTACGTCAGAATTCGGCACAATAGAAATTATGATAACTAATAGTTCTGAAAAATAAAGGTTATTACAGGAAAACAAATTATATAAAGAAAGACGAATTGAATTAATAACGACGAGGAATACAAATTATAGAGAGAGAAAGCGAAACACAAAGAGTAAGAGAATGAAGGAAGGCTCATACTTGCATACACGGCGTAACACTCGGTTACTCGTTTTTTCTTATTTACTTACTTTCTCACTCAATAACTTTCTTCACTCACCTAAGTCACCTAACTCATTTAACTCATTTAACTCACCTAACTCGCCTAACTCACCTAACTCACCTAACTCACCTAACTCACCTAACTCACCTAACTAACTAACTAACTAACTAACTCACTCACTCACTCAACCAACCAACCCACCCACCCAAATCTGGTCCAAACTGTAGTAAAGGCGTATAATAGTAAGCGTGATCCACCCCATTTTGCTTTACGGAGCTTAAATATGGGCCTCAGAAGCTGCAGCATTGGTCATCGCGTCAATACCACCCATAGGCCTGCTAGCCACCGAACGGAAACGGGTCTACGAGAACAGAGGGGAGTGGAAGACGACACCACAACAATTAAGAAGGAGATATAACAGCCTGGTAACAAGCCTGGTATAACAGCAACCCAGGACATGACGACGTAAACTTTTACTTTACCCATTTGCTGACTGGGCACGGTATGTTCTACACATTATAATTCCAAAATTCCAGACAGAAGTCTTGAATTTTAACCTTTCTTTGAACGTCTTGTTGATATGGATAAATCTCCTTTATCAGGATTGAGAACTTATTTTGGTCATACGTTCAATATATATGTTTATTTCATTACATATTAAGAGAAAATCGACGTTTCGACCCGTCTTTGATCAAATTCAATTCGTACATCTAAAAAATAAAGTTGACACTCAATAAATTACATATATTAAAATCGTTACCTGAAACAAATCGTTCGATGACATTGAAAACAAAACGGATATCAGTCAATACTGTTAGAAATGTTGTGGTTGTTGTTTGTACATTGTTAAAAATCTTATGTAGTCGTCCTCTTTACACATAAAGAAGAGAATTGTAATGATTTGATAATCAAATCAATCCTTTTCTTCGACCGACGATGTTTAAGAATGTTAATTTGTGATATTTTGTATGTCTTACGGTCCACATAAAAATTAAATAAAAAATGAGCCAAAAACAACTTTCCAACTCAAAATTTATTAATTAAAAACTCCTTTCTCCATCCTTTGATGGAGAAAACTCCTTTCTCCATCCTTTGATGTAGGAAGGAGTTTTTAATTAATAAATTTTGAGTTGGAAAGTTGTTTTTGGCTTATTTTTTATTTAATTTTTATGTGGACCGTAAGACATACAAAATTTCACAAATTAACATTCTTAAAGAAGAGAATACTCGTCGTAAACGTTTTCAAGTCATTATTGTCGGAGTGATAAAATTGTAAAGTCAATGTAGTAAAAACTGAGCGTAATTATAGTCATTATAGCTAAAGTCACAGCAACGCGCCAAAATCTTTGAAATTGAAAAAACAAATCAATTTAATAAGCATTGATAAACATCATTAATATGCATTCTCTCAGTTTGTAAATTAACACACAAATTATTGTACTTTTTAATAAAAATCGATTCTATACTTTTTTCTTTTGTATGTAATATTTTGTTTTGCTAAAATTCTGATGTTTTTTAATTCAAAATCGAAATAATGATCAAAAGACCAAGCATGTTGAGATAGGCCCGTGTTGCTTTGACCGATTCTGCAATCTCTTTTATGTTCAGCTATTCGCGTTTTTAGTCTTCTACTAGTTTCACCTATGTACATCTTTGAACATCCTTGACATTTCATGAGGTAAACAACACCCGATAAATTTTCTATTGATTCACGATCTTTTTTTTTTATTGTTGTACAAATTCTCTAATTTATTATGGTTTTTGAAATATACGTTTATATTAAATTTTTTAAGAGAACTTCTAATTCTTTCTGATAAACCTTGTATATACGGAAGAGTTAAGCTTTTATCATTTTTATTTAGTTTTTCTAACCATTTTGACTCTTTACTCTTACTAGAATTATTATAAATTTTATGTGTTCTTTCTTTAATTATACAATTTATAAGAGGTAATGGATAATTGTTGATAATTAAGGTTTCTTTGATTTGTTTGATATTATCTTTTCTAAACTGAACATCGCTAAGTTTTATGCCTCTGTCTATTACATTTTTTATTAGTCCTATTTTTTGTTCAAAAGGATGGTGTGAGTTGTAATTTAAATACTGACCAGAAAATGTAGGTTTTTTATACCAGTTTGTAAGAATTAGTCCGTCATCTTTTTTTATCACTGACAAATCAAGGTAGTTTATAGTGTTGTTTTCCTCAATCTCGTGAGTAAATTGAACCGAGTCATCGATGCTATTGAACACGTTGATAAATTCCTGGATTTTTTTAGTTGGAATTATAGCAAACACATCATCTACATAACGTTTATAAAAAACTGGCTTGTAATTCAAAAGTGACAACGCTCTAGATTCTGTGTCTTCTAATACGATATTCGATATGATTCGAGATAATGGAGACCCCATTGGGCAGCCTGATGTTTGTTTTGAACGTATGACCAAAATAAGTTCTCAATCCTGATAAAGGAGATTTATCCGTAGGTTCTACGCATACAGAATCTGGGGCTTAGGAAAACACGTGAGCCCTTAAGGTGCCGAAGCACAGCGCAGAAGCCCAAAGCTCTCGACTCTGGAGTAATGCGAAAGCGGTTCCGGCGTAAGAGTGGGCAGGAAGAGGAGGCGGTTTTCGTGGACATTGCCGTTTTTTTAGGCCGAGTCCCACACTCAGTGCGTCAATGGTTTTCCACCTCCTTGAAAAAAACTAATTCATTCACTTACCTCTCTCACCTCACTCACTCGTTTACCTGTTGTCATCACGACGAGCACATTTTCGCACAATACTATGTACTTTTTAACTTGCAGTTGGAACCTAGCATTCCTCCATTTCGTCTCCACCGACCCTTTCCATCGTAGTTCGACTGAACTGACTATGGTAAACACTGACAAGCTACTACGAAAATAGATCATCAAGAGAACACTAACATGACTACATACCGAAACCCAAAAAGAAAGAAATTCTAACAGCAGAATTGGATTAAAAGGTCTAATAAAAGAATGGCAGAAAATCGAATACCCAAACTTAACTTCTGTTCGATTTCACGCTATCTCTATTCAACTTTTTTTTACTGCGTAGCTATTTTCTGAATGCTCTGTTCTTAACCAATAAAAAGGCTTTACGTGACGCATGCGCGGTAGTACTCTGGGCCGTCGTTGGAAGAAATGGTATCCCTCACTACACGGTACTCGTAGCAGTAAGAAAACACTCAGTTTTACAACAAAAATTTTTTCACAATCAAGAACTGTGCATTAGATAGTGCAGAAAAATACAATGACGCTTCACCACCGAGAATCTATTGGCCTGTAAGTCAATTTTTTGACCTTTCATATTTTAAATGGCTATAAAACTGTGACCAGATCAACCAGGAATCTGGTACTACATACTGATCTAGAAAAACAAGACGACAAAATAAAATGTAAGAATTTACGCTAGTAGACATCTTTTGAATGAAAAGTTTCTTGAAGTTGTGTAAACAAGACAAAAAGAACTTTTAAGCCAATTATGTATTGCGCGCAAATCGACTAAATAATTATTATTCTTACCTCTGTTTTAATTTTCTTTTGTGATTATGCAGCCGTACACCTCCGGTGCTCTCCATACCCCCCATAATATTGTGAATACTCGCCTCACTAAGAACCATTGTGACGAGTTATCTGCAAAGAAAGATTATTAGTTTAATAATTATAATTTGAATGTTTCACACAGTTTATATGTGTCCAGTTTTTTCTTATGGGGGTTTTGCACTCTGTTTACGAATCCGGGAGAATAATGAGATCGAGTTATGGTTAGCAGGGGATCATTTAGATTTTCGCGTTACAGTGAAATATTTGAATTAAAAAAAAACCTCTTGTTAAAAATAAAATAAACGTTTGATGACTAATGTTTGATTGACTAATGTAAGCGCCAAATACCAGGTCCAATTTCTTAGTTTACGAGATGTTGCAATTTGCTAAAAAAATCACATGGCGATATTTGTCAAACTGTAAATCTTAGTCAATTTTTCATTTTATTTATTAAAAAAAATTTAGGAATAAAATCAGCCACAGCATTATTGTGATATTTTTTCAATCATGGTATTTTAAGAACAAGAATTTTTGCACATCTTAAATAAACGAAGTAAATGTTAAAATAACGGTGTTTACCTAGTTTTATTGATTACACAGAGGGAAAAATTGATTAAAAGTACATTAAGTTCCGCTTAATGGAGCAGAAAATGGTTGAAAAAGAGTTGTTTCAATTTGTGCTTATTTTCGAATTTAAAAGAATATTTATAACTTGTGATGTTAAATTAATTTAGTAGAAACAACACATTACGTATCACTTTAAGGCTGCTGTATGGGTGTACAAAAAATGTCGAAATATGTAGAATTGCTCAAATCTATACTAAGATTCGATAAGTACAGAACTATTTTTGAATGTGTAGGTTATGTATTACACTGGAGTCCTGCTTTACCGGTTCCCCGTATACCGGATGAGGTGGTCCAAGGGGGCGAGAGAGACGCGCTGCGAGGTCAGCGGAGCAACTCCACAACAACGCACGAGTGTATGAAAAAAAACGGACAGTACCATCGGCGGTTGATCGCGTCCTCTGCATCAGTCCGCTCTCATGTCAGTGTTTCGGTAAGGCGCAGTTTGCTTATTCGTTACAAAAAGCCAAGAACAAGTTGCAAAAATGTCGCAGAGATGAAAGGAAGCGTTTAACGTTTGCACATCAATATGAGCTTATGAAAGATGTGAAAGCAGGTGCCACAAAAAAGTCTATTTTACAGAAATACGTTATCGCTCAGAATACGTACAATGATGCGATAGTTCCAGAATGTGAGTTAAGGAATAAAGTGGAAATTCATGCATATTTGAAGAAAAAACCTTCGAAAAGAAGTTATAATGCAGTTCATTATATTATAAAGCCAAAATGACAAAAATACACACAAAAAAATATCTTTTTGGGGCAAAACTCAAACAGAAATGGTTGATACGGCCCTCATTGTTTACGGTTTGTACAGTCCCGATTTACCCTTTACCTAGCTGCACGTGGGAACAGAAATGACACCACCAAAAAGTTGTAGATGCCGTTCAAAACGATCAAACGCGTAGAGCACCCGACAATGGGTCGGCAAACAGTGCCGATCACACTAGAGTTCGGGGTGCTGAAAATAATTAGATGGAAACATTACGACAAACGGGCGAAACGCATACATTGAGTGGACGAGTCAACTCAAGGATGACTTGCTAGACTGCTGCAATGCCAGCATTATTCCTGTTCACGGAGGCTTTATGGGGCGTGGGCACACTCTGTGGTGCGAAACACCTAGAGCTTCAGCACGTTTCGCATCAGTCATTGCGAAATCAAAGTCCCTCCCTTTTGAAAAAGGGATATGTACGCGGTGGGCTTCCCCAAACGCTGTATGAGCAAGCCGCATCTCCTGAGAGATGTTTGCGATTTCAGGACAAGAAGGAACATTAATATCGAGGATCCTCCTAAGTCCCAAAACTTAGCTGAAATGAATACCTCCCTTTGTGAGGATATCTCGGAAGAGTCCGACCTCTGGACCATCAATTGTTCAGTTTATGGTGCTGCGAGAGCATTGGCTGATTCAAATCGAAGGTTAAAACCGACAATGGATCAAAAGATCAAAAGACGCTTGCAATAACTGAACAAGAAGATTGGATGGGCAAGACAGTATGCGTGCCATGTTCAGTGTGTGATTGACTACATAAAATCTGGTACACCGTTCAC
>CAKNWT010324649.1:0-17680 GCA_932066315.1 Andricus coriarius | reverse complement strand
AGAATACAGAAGAGGGAGAGATGGATCAGGGAGAATCAACAGTTTCTCGCTGACCCATCTCGCCTGTTCAATCATCACCCTGTTTCTATAAAAAATCCACCCAAGCCCAATGAGGTAGAGACTTTGTGGAGAGAGGTATACAAGATCCCGAAAACACTAGAGTTGAAAGAAAATACTGGCAATATCATCCGCTTCAAGGAGTTTAGCGACCTCATAACATCTGAGGAATGTCCATCAATCACTGCCGAAAAAGGGAAAAAAGTAATTAGGGGTACAAAGAATTTTCCGTTGCAGGACAAGATGGCATCAATAGCTTCTGGTGGAAGAAGTTTACTTCGACACACCAACATCTGGCCCGCATGCTCTCCTCAGAGAATTACGGGCCAATAACTTGTTTGAACACACTGTATAATATCTTTACAGCTGTCCTAAACAACAGGATTGTTCGGCGAATTGAGCCTGTGTGCACAGAGATGTACGAACAACGTGGCTTGAAAAAAGGTGTAGCAGGCTGCCGAGAGAACCTGTTAATTGATAAGTGCGTCTGCAAAGACGCAGCAGCCCATCAGCACGTCCTGTCAATGACCTGGATTGACTAACCGATAGCTTTAGATGCAACCGCTCATAGACTTATCATCTGTATGTTGGAAAGCTTGAAGGTTCATCCACACCTAGTGAGATGCATAGAGAGATTTATGCACCTTTGGAAAAGTAGACTTACTATCTCATCTGGAAATTATCGTGTGACAAAGAACAACGGTCACGTTCCGGAGGGGCTTCACTCGGGGCGATACCATGAGCCTTCTGCTGTTTTGCATCACACTTCTGCCTCTATCTCTCGCACTACGAAATTCTCCTGGATACCTCTGCGGCGACACTAATCATTGCGAGCATAACGTCACTCATGTATTTTATATGGATGATGTGAAGGTCTATGCTTCTGGTAAAAGGAAACTTCTTAGTGCTTTAAATATCGTCAACGAGTATACAGGAGAGATTGTTACGGGCTTTGGATGAGACAAATGTGCCAAGATTCATTTGAAGAAAGGAAAGATTATTGGCGTTCCCAATGACCCTGAGCCAAATTTTCTTGAACTACGATCTTTGGGCAGCAGTCTCCGTTGCACACTCAAGGCCTGACATCGTTCTCCAAGACTCCGAGAAACGAACTATATTCTTGATCAGATTCTCGGCTCCAGCAAACTACAACATCACTGCCAAGAAGAAGGAAAAGGAGAAGAGGTATACTGACCTTAAAAGGAAGCTGCAACGACTGTATCCAAAATATTCTATTAAGTAATTGTCCTTGTGATCGCTGTTCTCTGAGGTGCGAAGCTGTCACTGCTTGGTAACCTCGAAGCCATACCCGTGTTCCAAAAACATGCCGAGGCACTTGCGAGATGGATGCAGAAAACTGTCATCCTTGGGTCGCTTCGTGTCCCTAACACACACGAGGGTTTCGCCGTCCTGTCGTAGTAATTTCATCGTGCTCTGTGACCACCAAACTCAAGGTCGCCAGACGTGGCCATAGGTGTGATTTACCGCGGTTCTGCTGGAAACCGGTGTCATTTCTTAATGGCAGTTGATCACAGTGGGACCCCGCGGTGGTTGTTTAACATTATTTTTTAATTATATATATATATATATATATATATATATATCCATCGGAAAACGAAAGCTTTACGAGTTTTTCATAAACAATAAATAAATCAAAAGTCCAAAATACGTAACTGCTTAGATTTTCACGGACTGGAAATTCGGATGGCCGAAGCAAAATAAAAATATGCAGATTTTTTTGGTCATTCTGTAGTCATTTTTCAGATCTGTAAAATGTTTTCAAGATTCTTGTCCGATTATTGTTAAAATGATCAAACTGTGACTCCACTCTGAGGATACACCTGCGTGGCCTCTGGCCACTAATGTGCTCTTCGTTCCTGTCATTATTACGATTTCCTACCTAGAGACCTACACCCTAAAACTTTATTTCGCACCACAGAGCATGCAGTCGTGCCTTGTAACCTTCTTTTTCAGGGGCGATACTGGTATCGTAGCACTCCATCAGGTCGTCCTTCAGTCGATCCGTTCACTCAAATGTATTGCAATTTTGCCGCTCCATCGCATTGCCTGTCTTGATTGGCTCCCCTAACTCTAGGGTAGTCGGCATTATTCTCCGAACCAATGTTCGATTGCAGCTAGGGAAAGGGGTAGGCCATCCTTGTAGAACCCCGCATGCAAAGACAAGGCTGCATACTATGAGAGGTCTCCCGGTATCCCAGACTCCGTTTGAGACACCTCACTTACCGTGCCATTCAGCTTTCGGCACGGTCATTAAGCCTTCGCTTTGGGGTTAATTCCTTCGGGACCATCCCTGGAAAATTGTCCGCGACTGCTTATTAATTATTTTAAACATATTCAGCAGAAAACTTTGGTACAGGGACCCTCCATCCGGAACCCGGTAGTACTCTATTCTTTTGGAGTGGTTCTATGGACGAAGGACGAGCTCAGATCCCTCGATATCGGGTCACTAAAGGTTATGCACATGAACAAAAGCATGGACCTCAAGTCTACTTAACATGGTCAGGAAGCACGAAGAAGTGAGCAAAGAACCTTTCTGTAGAAAGCAGACGAGGAGGTTTCAGCAACACTCGGCCTTGACTTCAATATCAGGGGTGAGCAAAATGCATCGAATCTTATCCATCTCGAGTACTCACTTTTGAAAGTCCGTATTAGAAAAGCACAAGAGAAAAACTTCCGCGAACAGCACCTCGACAAGAGGATGCACGGCATCTTCCACAGAAACGTGAAGGATCAGTCGACGTCGTATGAGCTGACGTTTGCTTTCCTTAAATCACTCGGATTGAAGCAAACATTTTGTGCCAAAACATTCTCGATGATAGCTGCAGAGCTTGTCATGCACACCCTGAGCATCTAGTACATCCAAAGGCACAATGCGGCACTAAGTGTGCTTGATTACCATTTCTGTCTCTCTTACGGTATTATCACTGATACAGTTTCGCCAAACGCTCCAAGGGAAATACGGCTGCGAACTACTATGGACGTATTAAATATGGTTGTATTTATTTGTGCTCATTTTATGAGCATTTCCCTTCCTCATAAGTATCAAATAAATTCGGTTCCTCATAGAGGAAGGTTTTCCCTAACAAAACAGAAAAAATGAATCCTTTCAATATTTTTCAAGCTTATGTTTCTCTCTTTCCGAAAATTTTATTTTTTAAATAACAGAGGGCCCACCAAAATGTCAAATGACGTGTTCTGTCACAATGAACAACTTTTTAAGCAACGGTAGTTTAAATTTCAAATTAAAACCTTTATAGAAACAATGTAACTTTTCTTAAAACATTCTGAGTAGCTTTTGATTAATCAATAATGGTCTTCGAAAGTTGGTCAAATGATTAATCCACGCCTCTCGAAGACGCGAACAATTACATCAAATGCAGTACTGTTATATTTCTAATAATAAAAAATACTCTTATAAACAAGGAAACTAATTTTGTTGAAAAATTTAAAAACGATATTGGTAAGTTATGGTAGATCATGAAAAGTTCTTAATTTTGGCAATCGATGCGTCTTAAAGACGTGAACAAATATATTATATACATTACAGTTGTATTCCCAATATTAAAAAAGTTTTCCTGAAGTCAATAAGATAAATAACACATTTTTTCAATTTATAAATCGGTATTGCTAGATCATAAGAGCTTATAAAAGGTTCGTCAAAAAGTCATTCGACGTTCCTCGAAGACGCAAACAAAAATGTCAGATACAGTATTATAGTACTCCGAATATAAACAAAGTTTTTCTCATATAAACAGAATACACGAATTTTGTTAAACTTCATAATCGGTACTGGTCGGTCATAAAAGGTTCGCCAATAGGTCAATCGATGCATTTTAAGGACGCGTACAAATACTCTACATGTAATAATGTCGTATTTTGCATATAAAACAAAATTCTCATATAAACAAAATAAACTTTTTTTTTAAATTTGTAAATAGGTACTAGTGGGTCATAAAATGTTTATCAATATGTCAATCGATGCGTCTCAAGGAGGCGAACAAATACGCTGAATATAGTTAGTTAGTTTTAAGACAGGCGGAAAGCCTATAAAAAGCTCCCCTGGCGCTCAAGCTATAAAACCTATTGTGCCTCACCCTTACTTATTCACTCTTAGCAGTTGACCTATAGGTATAACCCAGGATGGATTTCGCCTCACGACAACCCTTGATTTGTTTCCAGTATTCCCGGTGTTTTGTTCGGATCCAGCTTTCAATGGCCATCTCGACACAGCAAGACGCTATTCCCAGTGCCAGTTCTGGTACAATGCGCACGCTAACCTCGTAAGACCCATCAACGTTTCCAGATGAGCCCCCTGACCAGAATTACAAAGTCATCCGCATAGCCCTGAGTATAATACCCCTCTTTATTTAGCCTTCGAAGGACGCCATCCACTACAATGCACCACAGGAGGGGCGACAGGACACCCCCTTGTGGGCAACCCCGTGGAGCTGTTCCCGTTACTAGGCCTTTACCCCATCTGGTTTCTGAGCAGCCTGCCTGAAAAGTATGCTGCCTTCTATACAGCGGGGAGGCCAAAAGCACCTCATCCCTAAAGTATCGCTCGACCAGCTTCTCCAACGTCTTCAGAATAAAAGACGTTAGGCTGATTAATCGAAAGTCTTTTGCAGCAGTGTCACCCTCCCGCCATTCTTCCGTGCCCCCTTCGTAGACTTAATTGTGCTTGTAGGGCAATTGTTCTCATATGATGAAGTCAGAGTCCCTCGCAGAAAATCCGCGGCGTGCTCTAATTCATCAATGGTACCGTAGCTTGTGGGGAATCCTGCAAGCCTCCCTTTGAGTTTCTCTTTATATGAGTCCCAAAGTGTATTGCTGGGTTTTCTGATATTGGAAACCACCGGTTTTCCTAGGGTTAATCAAAACACGATATATTTGTTGTCCGAGAGAGACTCCTCATCGGAGACTCTCCAGCCCACTACCCTGCGCATCAGTACAATAGAATCAATTGTCAAAAATGAGAAGTACCGCACATACTGGAACTTCATATTCTCGACAGTTGTCTCTGTGGCGCACTCGAGCCTGACAAAGAAATAATGTTTCCTTACTTTCAAAAAATGAATATCTTGATATATGAATATCATTAGCATATGAAAATCTTTTCAAAGTTTTCAGAGTCAAATTATTTGTTTACCTACTGATCTTACGTAATATCCTAATAATTATAATTAAGGATTACTTTAAAATAAGGTTAAATCTAAAGAAAACACTATGAAAGATTGATACATTTGATAAATAAATCACAAATTATAAATAAATTGTATTGAAATAAGGAGCGTTTAAAATTTGGGTATTCAAATTAATTTAGGTGAACTTAAGGGAATTGTACATGAATTCAAAAAAAAAATTAATTAAATTTCAGAAAAGCAATTAAAAAGTTGAAGAGTATTAATATTCTATAAATTTAAGTGAGACATTTTTGGATTGGATCCTTAAAGGCTTTTTCTGTCTTCTTTTTCAAGAAACTAATTTTAATTGATCTGTGAAATAAAATTAAAAATTATCACTCAAAGGTATATATTAATCAATTTACTATTATTTTCATGATAATTTAAATTATTTAAAAAACAAGGGTTAAATAGTATAGGTTACAGAGGTTAGATAAATACAAACATCACAATTTCATTTGATTCCATGCAATTATTTTCAATTTCTTTAAAATTTCTTCTGTTTAGATTATAAATAAATGAAAACGGTCATCTTTACACAACAATTTCTTATTAATTAATTTATTAACTTTAATAATTTATTGGATCAATTTGCAGTCAGTAGAGATGACCATTTTCATTTAATAATATGTTAGAAGAAATTTCAATAATTTGAACAACGAGAAAAAGAGATTGAGATAGAGTATTTAGCATGATTCTCTCACAAAATTTTTGTAAAAAAAACTTGACTTGGAATTGAATCAAACTTTTTAAATAATTGACTCTGCCCTGACCAGGAGAATATTATGTGCTCTAAACGTCGGCAAGTTGGTAATAAAGGATCTTGAATAACATCTTCATTCTTTTCTATGGTCTGAAGTATGTCATATAACATCAAACTATTTATTTTATAAGACTTAAAGCTGCATCTTTGATACTTATTTTGGATAGTTTTTAATTAAATTTTCACGGCTGTATTAAAAGATTTTTTTAAGTCTATAGAAACTGCAGTAACTATTTCCTTTTTTATCAAACTAATTTGAAATGTATTCTGTAAAATCCGTAATTTTCACTGTGTGCTACTTATATCCTGCAATCCATTCTGTGGAGTTCCTATACAGTTATTTTCATTAACAGAAAATGGAGTCTATTTCAGCAATCAAAAGTAATGCAGGTATAAGCTCAAGGGTACATACTAGAAAAATGCAAAACTCTGTCTTCAGTTATCCTGAAAGCTGTATTTAGTCAGTATTTCTTTTCGCGAGGGTGCCTAACTAGGGCGTTGAAACCAGGCCCTGCCCTCAAAATTGTATTGCCTCTTTCTACTCCATAAATACATATTTAAATCATAATTTTCTCTTCCGATTTCAATATGTTTTATATTTTTCCTTTGGTGCAAGAAATAGGAATCGTTTATCAATACATTAGTCGTGCCTTCATGAGATCGCTTCCGATTTTAGGAATGAGAGCAATATTATTGTTCTATAAATCGAGAATTATATAATTATTATAATTCATGTCAAAAAAGATAAGAAAATAAGTTAATAATTGATTTTCAGGAAAATGTCAAAAATATTTTCGATTCTTAAAATATCAAAATAAATAGTTTTAGTAAATATTCAACAATAATAGTTCACAGCGGCTTTCATTCATCATTTATACACTTTTCCTCTTTCGAGACCACGTTTATTCCACAGAAAAATTAATTATTCATTTGAATGAAAATTATACAAGGCATATATTGTATTCACTAATCATTTGAAATTGCAAATAAATAAACAAAGATCAAGTCGCAGAGGTCACTCTCTCTTGAGTGTTCATACCGCCTACGTGTTTGATCAAACTGATTGTATTTATAGGTATTCTTCGCGATTTTCATATAGAAACCGATTTTCATGTACAAAATAGGAAATGCGGTGAAAATAAAAGAGTACTCCTTCCGATGAGTGCATTTGTAGTGCCACTCCTACCTCCAAAAAATGATTTAGAAATACGTTTTGGGGTGCTTAGTTTATGTACTTCCGTGTGACAACATTGTCCGTCTCCTCTCAACATCATCTCGTTTCCACACTTATATACTCTCGCTTCTTATCAGATATATTTAATGCGTGTAATTTAACAAACACAACCAAAATGTTACATGGTTAAATTATTGTAAGGAATAGGAGGCTATGACAGCCGAGAAGGTTCTTGACACAATGAAACAGTGGCACTTTCATAATAAAAGTGCATTTATGATAATAAAGATGCAAATCACTTCATAAACTATATCGCATTATTTTACTCTCAATTTAAACGACCGATCGCAAATTTATTAGCATGTGCTATAAGATTTCCTGAGAGCTCAATTGGTGCCACGTTTACTGTCGCCATTTTCAACCAAATGGAAAAATCGTTCCACGAAACGTAAGGTGACGTAAATATTATAATCAAGTCAAGTGAGCAACTAATATTTCTAGGTTTACATTTACAATTACAAATACATTTTCATTTACAATTCACGCTACATGCTTGAGCAAGCTATTTTCCGTTTTTCGTAAAACCGTATATATTAGGCAGAACTCCTCCCACCACGACACCCCTTTCGAGGTACAGGAAACTTTGAAAAGTTCCTCATATTTAAAACCTTAATCTGTACTTATCGAATCTTTGAGGAGATTTAAGTGACCATGTAACTAAAGTCCGCAACGTTTATGAACGAAAATGAGAAAAAAATTTTAATTACTCAAATCAATTTTTTTATTATTTGGTTAACGAGAAAATAATCAAATAAATGATTTTAAATGGTTTTAACCCTTTTATAATGTCATGATTACTATTTTAATGAATTGAAATATATTTATTATAAGGAAAAAATGCTAACTTTTCTCTAAACGCTCGGTTCTCGGATTTTTTATCAGCAATTGCTTATATTCGATATCTTTCAATACCAATACAAGTTTCTACTTAATTTCCTTATCCGAAAATTGACTTTAACTACCCATTCACTCTGAAAGGTGCAGGCAATTTTTTGAAAAATTCTAATTTTGATATAAAAATCCGGTTTTTGGATTTTCTTTTACCAATTACTTATACTTGATGTTGAACAATACAAAAAAAAAGTTTTAATTCAATATCCTTATCGGACAACTGCCTCCTATCCACCCACGCTCTCTGAAAGCTATAGGAACAATTTAAAAAACTTATTATTTTCATTTAAACACCCCTTTCTCGGATTTTCTTTCACTAATTACTTATACTCGATGTCAGGTAATACCAAAAAAAGTTTCTACTTAATATCCATATCGAAAAACTGCCTTTCATGCACCCACGCACTCTGAAAGCTAGAGGAAAACATTTGAAAACTTCTAATTTTCATTTAAACATCCGGTTCTCGGATTTTCTTGTACTAATTTCAAGGAGATGTTACAGTGTTGACCAGGCTATTGTTAAATTTTGATGGTGAAGTAACAAAATGTGGATTACTGGTCATAAAAATTATGTATTTAATGTAAGAACTGCGAAATCCCATATAGTCCAAGAGCTGGTGACGTTTTTCGTGAAGTGGAGGTATGAGTCCTAATTTGTGTCGAATATATCTGGGAAATGACCCTTCTTTCGAAACCCATAAATGCCAGACGCCCTGTCTGTAGCGTTTGGGCACCTGAGCCAGGTGAAAAAATTGGAAATTTGCAGTGACAGTATAAGAGCCAATTTTCTCCTAGGATCGATTATTGATGCCCCAAGTTTATTATTAGTCAATCGTCAGACCGATAGCTTGGGGATAAGATACTGCCAGACTTGATAATTATCAATACAAAAACTTTGATTTTGCAGTGAGAGTATAAGGTCTGGCGTTTTTAATAACATAAAGAACAGTATTCACAGGTAGCATTCGCAAAACGACAGACCGAAATTCCGGGGATAATACCTTGAAAATTAAGTTTGAAAATTAATGATTTTCCTCGAAAGTGTGGGTCAGAGCGGGGACCGAGGGACGTTGCCGACTGTCGCCGTTATCCCCCCACTCAGCCTTTTACCCTGACGCGGCTGCTCCCTCGTCCCTCGGTCCCGACTCGGACCGACACTTCCGAGGAAAATTATTCATTTTCAAGCTTAATTTTCAAGGTATTATCCCCGGCATTTCGGTCTGTCATTTTACGAATGCTACCTGTGAACACTGTTCTTTATGTTATTAAAAACGAATAATCGATACTGGAAGAAAATTTGCTCTCATACTGTCACTGCAAATTTCAAAATTTTTACCTGGCTCAGGTGCCCAAACGCCCCAGGCAGGGCGTCTGGCATTTATGGGTTTCGAAAGAAGGGTCATTTCACAGATATATTCGCCACAAACTAGGACTTAAACTCCTACTTCACAAAAAACTTCACCAGCTCTTGGACTAATAGTTACATTTTTTGACGTTTCGACCAAGTGTCGGCGGTCATAATCAGAAAATAATAATGGGAAGGTACAAAACCTGTGTGACAAATGTAAGCAAATCGAAGGTATAAATTCAGAGTGAGGTGCACTCCAAACTAGAACTCTGAGCATAAAAATACCTTCATTTATTCTGATTTCTTTCCTATGATTTTATGCATTCGGTGTAGAACCACGAGTTGTAAGGAAGGAAGACGCACCGGATAGCAGACTGCTGATAGGAATTGCTGATAGGAATTGCTGATAGGACTCTGAGCCAAGGACTTATGAGTGGCGATGGATGAAAAAAAGCATGAGAACCTTGATGACCTACTGCATGACATACGTGAACATGAAAGTATGTATGGTCAACGAACGGAGCTCATCCGAGGGACGAGAGAAGCCGCTTTTCCAAAGGGAAAACCACAGGACGACGCGAAGAAGATTTCCACCGAGAAATCGACGCCTTAACAATATCAGCCAATGGAAGATTTAAAAGCGAAAGCTAATCCAGACGGAAGACCTCCGCTGCGTAATGAAGTGGGTGACCCGAAATGTTACAATTGTTACAAGAATGGTCACATGTCGAGAGACTGTCCTGAACCGCGAAGGGAATTGTGGTGCAAAATGTGCGATGACAAGAGACATGGTGTAACAGTACTCGATATCAACATTCGTCTTGTCCCAGATGACAGTCTGAACGCCGACGTGCTAATAGGGCGATCATATACGGACAGTATTTATGTGGATTATTATAAAATCGGAATTTTATTATTTTTCAAAAACAATGCCGGTTCGTATTTAAAATATGTTCCGTATGAGAACCATCAAAATACTTCAACTGCCTCGAACGTGACTACGATCCCTCCGCACTCGATCAATTTAATCAACACCCGGTGCAGCAACAACGAATTCCAGCTTCCGATGATGAACCTGGGCGACAGAAACCTCATGGTGAATTGCTCCGAAACTATCGATCGAGCAGAACTTCACCCTTTACCAGCAATCAAGGATACCAAAGATCCTCAACCTAATTTCCCAGAGGAAATCAACGGAGCTGAAGATCGAACGAAAGAGGAAATACAGGATTTATTAAAGGTATTAAACGAATTTGGACATGTGGTTTCGAAAAATCTCAAGAAATTGGGGTGTACTGGTGGGATAGCGATGGATCATTTTCTTATAATTCTTATCGCGCAAGTAATGTGGAAGGTGAGAAATCAAAGAAATTGTCCGCGAATGGAAAGAAACAGGTATAGCAACCGTAACTGATTCTCCGTATGCAAGCCCTGTACTACTAGTTGAAAAGAAATCGGGCTAGAAATCACGACTAGTAATAGATTATCGTTAGCTCACTAATCAGACAGAAAAAATTAACTTTCCATTGCCTGATCTTGACGATCATCTGTTTATTTGTAACCTTGGATCTAGCCCATGGGTACCTGCAAGTACCTTTGACGAAAGAAGCGCGCGCGATGACAGCTTTTATTACTCCAGATGAAACTGGAGAACTTACTAGGATGGTTTTCGGATTAATGAACGCTCCGTTCTATTTGTCTAAATTAATATCACGGGTAATAGGACCCTTACGCAATCAGCGTGTGTTGTTTTTTTTTGACGATATACTCATTCCGGGTAATGATTCGCATAAACTAAAAAAAAAGATTGATTATGGTTCTATAAGCGCTACGGAAGGCTAAATTAACGATGAAATTGTCTAAATGCGAATTTCTAAACTCAAAATTTACCTATTTAGCGCACCAAATCTTTGAGAAAGGGATTGAACCAGGTAGAACGAAATTACAGGCGATTCTCGATTCAACCTTTTGCGTGCGAATCAACCATTCGTTTGGGGAGAGAAAGAAAAAGCCATGTTACATGCGGTTTACGCAATCAGTGGACGCACGAGTCAAGTAGAACGCAAGTATTATTAAGAGAAGTTGTAGGCTCCGGAAGCTACGATCATGGTTCCTTAAAGAAACCAATCCCGACGCAACTGGAACGTTTTCGTCATCCACTTCTGCTCCTTCTGTCCTAGAAGGTAAGCAAGAGCGGGAAATTTACGCGAGAGAACATCGTTCAACACTGTTCCTTGGAGTCAGGTCTCTAGCCGCGGATGACCTTACGCGGCAGACGGGACAGCTGGAGATAAAGGTTTCACCTCTGGATACTTTTTTAGAGCTACCAACCTTTGTTGTTATGAGGAACAGTGTTGACGGACCAGATGAAGTGATCCCAGAAGAACAGCCTTTTGCATCCGGTTTGCGATGGAATGAGCCTGACGCTGGCAAGCAGGAATCTTGTTGAGTTGCCTAAGAAATGAAGCTTTCATACCTCCAAGACCGCCGATTATGAGAACTACAAGATGGATTTTGTAGCCTTGGTACAGCCTGCTAAGCTCGAAAAGAAGTGCTTGATATTTCACCCGTTTTTCTTCCTCCTTTGCCGTGATATTACCATCGGCTGGAGCCGAGAATTCAATCACGTAAATGGTCTTGGTCTTCAGATCTTGGAGGACAATATCAGGCTTCGTAGCAGTGATACGTTGAGTGGTGGAGAGTGAGAAATTCCAGTAGATCTTACACTGATCATTCTCCACAACGGACTCGAGTTCCCCCTGGGCGTATGGCAAGACGGGCAAGAGATCAACACCATAGAAGTGCCTAAGATGGTAATATAACACTTTTAGAGCCGCATTGTGTCTCTCGATGTACCCGTAATGTGCATACTTTGAGCATCCACTGAGAACATGCTTAAGTGTTTCTGGCTCTTGCTGACACGCTCGACAGTTAGTATCGCCTACAGGCATATTCATTATGCGCTCGCGGTAAACTAAGGTGTCTATAACTCCGTCTTGACAGGCAAAAAGAAATCCCTCAGTCTCCGATCTCAATCCAGCAGACTTGAGAAACATGTTGGAAAGATGTCGTAGAATTTACCATGAAGGGGCTTGTCAACATGTTCTCTTAGTAGAAGCGTATGTTCTGCTTCCTGTACTCGACTTTTGAGCATCGAAGGTGTTAATGATGCTAGGCCATGTGTAGTGTCGCTGGAATCAAATGGGAGGCCAAGCTCCTGTGCGGCCCTATTTGCGGCACGGTATAGAAACGCAGCAACATTCTTGGCTTCATGTTGATGTACGAGTCGCATTGGTTTATTGTTATTATTATTATTATTATTACTGTACCATTAAGCCGTTTCCCTTTCGGGGTAGGTGTGAATTGCTCGGTTGGAAAGTAGTAGTGTGGGATGGGTATATAGGTATAAGGGTAGATAGGTATATAGGTGTAAGGCAGGGCTCACCAAAAGACAGTCAGTGACAGCACATACTGCCAGTGATAGTCGCGAGACTAGGTCAAATAGGCTCGAGAACAGGCCCTCATAAATCTTGTCGTTCGACTGGTTCCTAATCCTTCACGGTAAATTACAGTTTGAAATGAAAAAATGAAACGTATTGTGAATTGAAGTAGAAAAAAATCAGACCCTTCGGTGTGAACAATGAGCCGTGACCGTAACGACCGTAAGTCTTTCCAGGATTCCTGGAAGCCGAAGAAAAAAATGACAGAAAAAATTGGTGGCAGCAATGCACATGTCGTGTCAGTCAGCACCAGCTGAAAGTGGTGAGCGGTGGTATAAGGTATAGATATTTTAGATTGATGTAGAATTCCCCTGTTATTTATTTAAATAACACGTTCATCCCGCGACACTGCTCCGACCCAGGTTGCTGATCAATCACTACCATTCTATGAAATTGGAATTATTGGCATTCATTTGGGCCGTCTGGCGTTTGAGAACCTTGTTAATTAACATTTATTTTAAAATCGCAAATTCTGTTTTGACACAGTACATAAACCGGGAGTGCAGATGGCACATGTAGATGCCCTGTCAAGAGCGCCGACTGAAAGCGAGGAACCTAAAAATGAATTTACAGAAAGGTTAGATTGTATTCTCACGATTGTAAACGAAATGGACGAGATTTTTATGTACCAATATACCGACGAAGGTTTAAAATACAAAAAAGAAATATTGGAGAAACCGATCCATGTAAGAACCAAGCTAGAGGTTGGTGAAGTAAAAGACAACGAACTGCATGACGGTATTATTTACAAGCGAATAAAGGATAGTTTAAAATATGTAATTCCGAAAAATCTGCGTAAAAGTATAGTCGTACGATTCCATGATTTGCAATCACATCAAGATCTGGAGCGTACTGTCGCGAAAATAAGTCAGTTCCACTATTTTCCTTCGTTGCGAAGGTGCGTGAGACAACATATCTACGGTTGCATTCAGTGTATCATTACGAAAGCTAAAGCTGGTTGTCAAACTGGAGAGCTTCACGCTGTACCCCCTGGAAGCAGACCATTTAAGAAAGTTCACATGGATCACGTAGGGCCATGCGTCACTTCAAGTAAGGGTAACAAATACGTTCTGGTTCTGACTGACACACTGACAAGATTCACAATTTTAAAGGCAGTCCGAAACCCCAAAGCAACTGGGGTCATTCATTTTCTCAAGGATTTCGTTTTTAACTACGGAACCCCTCAACGAATTATTACTGACAGAGGAAAGTGTTTTGCTTCGAATATGTTCCAAGAATTTTGTGATCAGCAGGGAATTTGACATATTCTAGACTCCTCCAGACATCCACAGGCTAACGGATTCAATTAAGCAATTAAAATCTATCTTCATCCACATTGCGTTCTTAGACCCAAAAGATTTTTAAAAATATTTTGCCTTGCTCCACTTCTTTTTAGCGTACTTGGAAAAAGATTGAAGTTTTGTCTTTAATTAATTTTTTTCACACTCTGAAACTTCTGCACAATTTTCTTCTAAAGCAAATTTCACAAAATTTCCATGACCCTTTCTACGATAAGAATCAAAGGGATCGGCATTTGCTTTAAACTTTTCCATTTTTAGATCTTTAAAGTCCAATTGGGCAAAATATGAATGTAGGACCGAGATTTTTCCGTGTTTTCTTGAAGAGAATTTTCTCAAGACTGACGAAAGTTGTGATTGTAAAACCAAAAGTAGAAGGCTAAACAAATTTTGTTCACAGTGTACAGGAAGGGTAGGACCCAGGAAAGATTTTGGAAAAGATAGTCAATGAAAACACCCATTTCCTTCTTAATACTTATATCTTTATTGACGCTATGGCTTATTCAAACTGAAGCAGTAAACATAAGAAAAGTTTCCTTAACATAAAAAAGGGTAGTGTACTTTAAAAATTACAGTTACTTTGGCGCTGTTACCTACCTGACGCAAGTAGCTTTACGGCACTGTCCCAACTTTCGAGGCCTTCGCGGGGCACGCGTCTTAATGCAGTTGTGCGGGGAGGTAACAGGCAGATTAAAACTTCCGTATATTTTTTGTTGTAATAGCTTTAGGAATTATTTTGAAACAGTAGGACAAGAAGTATATATAGTACTTTAATATTATAAATAATTGTTAAAATTTATTGAAACAACATTAAAAAATATCATTTCACCTTAGAATATGTTTTTCAAAATAAAAACAAGCTGAACACGGCTGAAATTAGTTTTTAAACTAAAAATAATTCGTTTTAAACTGTATGAGTGCAATGATGCACATATACCGTGATTTGTAATTTCTTTTAAATTAAAGTTTTACCCCAATGCCTGGGAGTTCTCGGCCCTAATTTTGTAGCGAAACCTTACTCACATATATTCAGAATTCTTCCACGACCTCACTTTTTTTGGCAAGGTTTGGCAAAATTATTTATTTCTTATCAAAGTTTAAGTTTTAATCTCATTTTTAGCCATTAAGCTTAGTTAAATAACATTATGAATGTTTATGAAAATTGTATTTCAAACATCATATTAAGCAAGATCAGATAATATGCGGCGTGTTGTTTAATTATTGCTAACTATATTTAACGATTCATTTTTTTTGAAATAATAAAGTTGACAAATCGACTTTTGACCAAATTTTTGTCGTTCCTGGACCACTGTGCGCCGTAAGCGCGTTCAAACTTTTAGGTTTCTATTATACGATTACCGGAAACGAGCGTGGACCGCGAGGTTTGCATGATTTTCAAAAAAAATATCGAGCGCGAAGCGCGAGTATCTTGATGAGAATATGCTCCCGAAGGTCGATAGAACCTCAAGTAAATTAGTTCTTCTTTTTATGTAAACCTGACATAATTAAAACGAAAAGCAGGTCATAACAATAGCGAGCACACCAAGTGCGAAAACCTAGAGGATCCGAGCTTAAAGCGTCAGGGAAATGTGTCGGAGCGCGTAGCGCGAGGTGAATACAATGTCGAGCGCGAAGCCCGAGATCAAACAGGTGCGCGTCCTAGGCGGGAAATCTGCCAGGGGTTTGTTTTCTTTAAAACGCCTCGATAATGGAGTCGGCGAAGAGGTTGGCCGTTATTACTCCGCCTGAGTTATTTTGCCGTTTCAGCCCTCCGATACTGACGACATTACAGTGATGGAAGTAGAGTAAACATTATAGATTAAAAATGGGTATTTAAAAAGAAAAAAGGAAAAGATGGTCAAGAAAAATAAAAAAATTAGATTCGTAATTAGAGGGTTCAAAGATAGGAAAGAATATGGACTAAAAGAAACTTATGCTCCATTATCGAGTCTACGAGTAGTTCGATCAGTATTACTTATCATGAATAAGGATGACTTAGAAGCGAGACAAATGGATGTAAAAACAGCTTTCGGCACGGTTGTTCTGCCTCAGCTTGGGGGTATTTCCTACGCGACTTTTCCTTCACAATTGTTCGCGACTACGTATTAATCTTTGTAACCGTATTCAGCAGAAACTTTGTCACAGGTCTTCCTTTTCGATTCCAAGTATATATATATATACTTCCTTCCCTCGTAGGGAAGATGACCTTGAAGGGTTTCATGAAGACTAATTTCTTCAACATAACATCAGTTTGTATAGCGAGCATATTACCCTCGGATAGTATGGACTTACTGATATCATGTAGATATGTCACCTCAACATCACTAAGGTTGCCCCCTACTAGGATGCTATAGACTTCCGCTGCTGCAATCTTCCTTACGAAAAGGTGAAACGGCGGAATGACCAGGATGACCTTAAGAGCTGCTGTTGATGTTGTTTTCATAGCACCAGCGATCGTCAAGCAGAAAACCCTTTGGAGGCTTTCCATGCTTTTATGGGTCTCATTATCATTGTATGGAACCAGTAAGTAATCCTGGCTTTCAAGCCCCAGGCTTTCCCTATTGCGAATCTATAGGCCCAAAACGCCAACTTAATTTTTATACAATTACGTCAACATGGAGTTTCCAGGTTAATTTAGGGCCAAATATTACTCCTAAATACTTCGGTGATTTTTAAAATTTTACTTCCCTACCGTAGAACTTAAGATTTCTAAGGTCAGGAAGCTTCGTTCTTCTGGTAAAATGCATGAGTTTCGTCTTTTCCGGGTTAACGGACAAACAACGGACAAACAACGGTCCCTGCACCATTGCTCTGCTCTGTTGAGCGCTGCTGCATGAGCTCCACTGAGGTGCCCTCATGCTTCTCTGTTACCACGATCGCCAGGTCATCTACATATCCTTGAGTGTAAAAACTCGATTAATTTAAAACACGAAACAGGTCATCAATGACAAGTGCCCACGGGGTATCCCCTTGACACTTTGGCCTGCACTTCATTACTATCTGGCGAAGTATGCACCGTTCTGCTTTTCAACGTGGAATGCATCCACCTGTTTACCGTGTCACTAACTAAGTGTGTTTCAACAGAAACATATATGGATTCAATTGGGGTGTTACTGAAAGCCCCCTCTATGTCTAGAAACGCTGCAATTGCTACTGCACCTTGCCGCATTGTATTATTAATGCGGGAAGTAAGGGCACACAGAGCATCTACGGTAGATCTGCCTTTTTGACAGGTAAATTGATTTCTATGAAGAGATTTTCCCGTTAGGATTTCCTCTCTCAAGTAAAGGTACGTTAATTTTTCTAGTTCTTCGTAGCTGATGTTGTAATTGGCTTTAGGATCCAGAAATAAGAAATGCTTGATTTTTTACAAGTCAAACAGACG
>CAKNWT010324642.1:2041-13490 GCA_932066315.1 Andricus coriarius | reverse complement strand
CCGACATCTTTGATATGTATTATACATAGTTTTCGACCATTTTCTACGTATATTACGTCGTTTATGTATTATGCGTAGAAAACCTCGAGTGACATGTCACAACACATCTCTGCATATCCCCACTCTTCAAGTGGTTGCGCACGCAACCGCACCTGTTTCACACATCCATGCATGCGACCTATATAACTCTTTCACCTAGGAATTTGCAAGTCACTCAGTGGCGTATATATTTTATTTCTAACCCGCTCTTAAGTAAATTTTAAATATGCCTAATAAAATTATGCTGAACCGATTCAACTTGGAGAACTTCTGCAGAAAAAATAAAGCTTTAATAATTATAAATGGCATTCTCCCATCGTTTGGGTAATCAATTTTAAAACCCTAGTAGACAGTATGGAAGTACAAGTTACATCCCGAGGAGCGGGACTTTATTTTAAATAAATTATTTAAAGAAATGTGTGTACTCCGGAACCATGCCATGGAGAGACTTTTTTATTTTGCTTGGAGCATGGGAGCTTGAACGATCCCTCCGAACCAGGACGGACCGTATCAATATCCTAACTATATCAATACTGTTTCGAATACTAGCTAATATTGATTCAGCAGTAAGTTGGCTGAGGCCTAGTACGGGCCCAGTGCCAGTACTATTAGCTTGACACCAAGCCTTTAGCGAAATACTACCGAAAAAAAAATCGAATCGAGGTCAATAAAAATAATTTTTAAAGTTAAATAATGGTTCAGACATCTCGAAATCCTGACCTCACTGATAGAAATGAATAAGTGGTACAACAATATTTATGATTAAATTAACTCTATTTTATTGCTGGTATAGATACAGCCATACAGGATGTCTATTTTGGCCATCCGATTCTTGTTGCTTACGAAAGTAGACGCGCAGGCGCGATCAAGATGCGCCTGTTGTAAACTAAACAAAGCGAGTCGGGTAAATTAGTCATACAAAGGGTATTGCTAAACGACAACATTTCAGAGATAGTTCCCTCAAGCAAGTGTTTAATAGAATTACACATTTCATACAATAGCAACACATATATTACATTTTTGTACCACAAATATAAGTAACTTATATTTACCATATTTCAGTAAGTGCATTTCCTACTCTTTAACATTGAAGTACACGTATTATATTATAAATATACTCATAATTTTTCAACCAACGATCATATGGTTAAATCAACATTATTATTTCTATCAGTGCTGATAGAGCAATTTAGTCTCTATAGATTCGCATTCATCGTGAAAAGTTACCTCGCTAATGCCTAGTCTAAATGCAAAAAAATGTATTTTGACCGACCTGAAAACTTCTTTTTTCTTAGATTCAAAATATACAAAATCAATATTTTGAAATTTTTTCTAATACAGTTGATAAAAAATTTCTTACCCCTAACTTGCAAGTAAATACAGGGAAAGTAGCTACGACATTCGTGCGGGTAAATTAAAATTATTTGAAAACATTACAACATCTTTTGTTTTGTCAAATTTCGTCGTAATTTTTTTGTAATAATTATGAGAAGATTATTCAACAACAAAGTTAAAGTTCGCTTCCTGAAAATTCATCCTTTATTTTAAAAAAAATCATATTTTAAAACCATACAAAACCTAGGGTTAAGTGATGATTACTTAAAAGTATATTTATGAAACATTATGCACAACATGTGCTTGATAGGGGCCGTTCACAAAATACTTGATACATTTTTCACCATCTTTTAACTCCCCCTCCCCTCATCCACTTGCGTGATGTTTTTCCATTGTTTTTAACATGGAGAATACTTGATAGAGATAGAGAGAGATAGAGCTGGAGATACTTTGATAGACCCCCACCCTCCCCTGAACGTATCGCGTATATTGTGAATGACCCCATAGAATGTTGTTCGTTTCATGAAATGGCTAGAATAATTAGATAGATATTGTATTTTAGTTTTACATGTTTTTTACTTGTATTATTCCGAGGGGCTACTCACAAATAATCTCAGATTGCCATGATAGAGACCGTATTCATAGTTTCAAGATCTCCAGATTTCTCAATCAGTAGCACCTCGTGAGGCGGTGCTGAAACCAATGGACACAAGAGCCGCGAGCTTGAATCGTAAATTTTTTATATAAATTTGCTTGAAATTCACTGAATGGATTTATCTATAAATTACGAAGTTGCTTCATTTGCTAATTAAATGCAGATAGCAAAGCGAGTTTAAGGGTTAATGGGAAACTGAGTGACTGGTATGATATTATGCAAGGTGTTAAAACACGGAGTAAATCACGCGTACCCCGAAACGGAAATGGCTTAATGGTATAATATTATGTAATTTTGATTCTCTCTGTCAATCCTGGCCTTTTCCTCGTTTAATCTTTTCAGGACTTTTCTTATATTCACAGGCCAAGGACCTTCATATGCCATGTCTACACCATATTTAATTAAATCGTATCTCAATATTGGTTGATATTCTGGATTTGCACTTTCTAAAAGCATATTTACTTTAACGCGTACGCGATTGCGGTCGTATATTCCACGAATAGCCTTTTGCAGTGTCACTCTTGAAACGATGAAACCATCTGCTATTAATACAGGAATCACTTCAGACGATAGTTTTTCATAGGCGCTACTCTTTGTTTGAAGATCAATCCTTGCAGCAGGAATAGCGAAAAATGCTAAAGGCGCTCCGCCAAGATCATTGTAGATGTAGGAGGCTGGCCCGGTTTAATTCCCTCAGGAGAAATATTGTCAGTTAGGGCAACAGGAAAAAGGGCCAGAGTGCGCCTGCGCAAACTTAATTCTGTAAGAAGAAATAGAAACATCGGAATTTTTTATGTGTAAACATATTTTTGATGTGTAAGCAGTGGAGAAGTTCATGTTATGTCGGCAGTATACTCTTCATAGAGTCTGTAAACAACGACTCATGACAGATTGAAGCGCTCACACAAACACAGTCAACCATGAAACACTGCTCATACACACGTAAATTTTTGTTAAAATGCAATACTTTCCATGGTTATATTTATAGAATGAAACGACCAATAATTCTGATTATTTTTTATCATATCTGGAACGAGTCTGCCGCTAGAAATCCCCTCCAGAAAGATTTTTCTGGCTACGGCCTTGATTATGTATACCGTATATTACAAAATGGATATGCCGAATTGTGACAGTCTGTGACAGAGGATATTGAGACCCCATTGACACAATGTGGCATTGTGGCGGGGGGGGGGGGGAGTCGCCGAAAAACTGTAACATCCTTTATGGAAGCTCCCATAACGGTATTCATACAAGAACCCATGTGGAAACCCACAAATATTTCCCATCCGCTCTCAGATCGTAATTTGAGGCAGGAATTCAAAAAAGGATCCGATATGGGTTCCCACATAGGTTCCCATGTAGTTTACTATGCAGGATTTTTTAGTAATTTCGCGAGCGAAAAATCGATGTCTCCATTCCATACCGCTCCATGTTGCGTTTACCGCTCCACGTCGCGCTTAGGCGCTGTATGTGGCGCGGTACACCGCCTAAACGCGACATGGAGCCGTATGGAAATGAGGCGTCGAAATCATGTATACGTAAATATTTAAAGTATTTAAATATAATAATATAATCTGATCATAATTTAATCTAATAATAATATAATAATAATTTTTAAAATATTTCGTAAAATATTTGAGTAATTAAGTAAAAGGCACTATGGAATGTTCATAGTTTCCTACATTTTTAAATTATAAACAAAACTGTCTTTTGAATTCGAAATATTTAGGAGCTCCCAGGCTCAAAACTGTATCTTATTTCGTGTGAAGATGAGCTTTTCCAACAAAAAGTGTCAGTTATGTATGTAGGTGTTTACACCTCCTACATATATGCTCTTAAAACTATAATTTAATAATTAATCGAAATTAAACACTGAATATTTTATAATATTATTATATTTACCAATAAAATCTGGTTGAAGCACTACGGTTAAGAGAAAAGTATACACGAACTTCATTTTCTTTCCATAGAGAAATAAAACGAATGGAATATTTAAAAAAATGTAATTATACTGAACACCTTGGTGTCTGGTTATAATTAGAGGCGTAACAATGATTTTTCTGTTATATTTGAAGTTCTTTATGTAAGTTTCTTCATCGAAACCGGAAAAAAGTTGTTTAAAAGATATATGTATACAATCACGAAAATGTCGTTTATTACTTCAAACGGAAAATTAAGCAAATATTAAGGCTGAGAACTAAAACTTTTCTCTGTAGTTTCGATACATTTTATCGTATACTCTTCGAAAATAAAATTTCTAACAAAATAACTGTTTTTTTTTCTTTTTGTATGTGTAATAGGTTGTGTAAAATTGAAATAAAATCGATGAAACGAATATTTGATTTTTGTAAATCCGGCAAGGAGTACACATTCGTCATTTTTAATTTTGCAATTTTGACCTCGGATTCTTAATCAATGAGTCGTAAACTCCCCCGAGTAGTAATGTTTACTCATATCGGTTTTTATCATTTTGATGCGCTCTATTGGATCCCCCATTTTGAATGTTGATGTTTGGAGTTCGAACACGGAATCAGTGACCCAAAAAAACAATTTTTACAATATTCTGTACTTCCTATATCAAATATCGCTCAAAAAAGATTTATTTTGCTGGGTGATTCATATCACTTCATTCTTATTAAATGGTTTCATAAATTGTTCTAATAATCTAAATGTCTGTTTCATCAATCCTTCGAATATTTTATCTAAATAAAAAATATTAAAGGATAAAAAACGTAATACATTGTTACTAATAAAGAAATGAAGAAAGATTTACACTGTACTGATGAAAAAAAAGAAAAAAGAACCATTAAGGTCAATTAATTATTTTAAAAATCCAAATCTCTATTCATGACTTGTCTAACAATAGTTTTTGTCTTTAGACTTGTGTAAGGAATTAATCGTGTAGAAAATATTCCATATGAAAAAATCGAACTGGACAATTTCCAGAAATTGAATTTAGAATATTGTCGTGAAAAATATTCAGAAATAAGCATGAAGGCGTCACCGAAAATGAGACCCGAAAACTCGGATAATTCTCTGGGAAATTATACGTAAAAGTATGTAGTATCAAGTAATTTAATTAAATCTAAGCCAATAATGGTACAAATAATTATGAAAACTTTTGACTTTTCTTTACATTGAATTTTAAAAATAGAAAAAAATCAAAATGCGGTAACTCTTCGAATCCGAAAGAAACAGGTTTTACGATGGAGTCTGTCTGTCAAATCCAAATCAGAACTCAATCGTACTTATATTCATATTGGTTTTTTGAACTCTTATTAAATCGTTTCTTTTTTTCTAGATATTCAATTCTACTCTTCAGGCTGTTGGATTTTCAATGGGGCAATTCTGTGGTTTGGTATTGCGCAAAAATGATAGGATTTTTAAAAACGCATCACATATCCACTTCATTTCAGAAGGTTAAGATGAAAATTAAAAAAAAAGCTTTGCAAATTATCCTGAAACTTGTAAGGTGTTTCTCTGTGGCAGGAGGTAGGCTACAGAAAATTTTTTAAAGTGCTTGTTATAAATTGTTATCCCATCCTTCTAAAACGAGATGGACACAAGATGCGCATTTACAAACCATTTCATTTTTTTCATCTCGCTCCAACAGCCTTAATTCTATTTTAATCTTAATCGTGCATTCCAGGAGGATAGTAAATAGAACCTTTTTTATATCTACATCAAAACCTGTTACTTCTATAACCCAAAAGTACATTTTTCTCACTATACGAGGTCTGTCCGGAAAGTATCCGACCTTGTGATGTCATAGGAGTAAGAGTTATTTCTGGTCTATAGCGATGAAATCCCCTTCAAAGTACTCCCCTTTGGAAGCCACAACTTTCTTCCAGCGATCCTCCTACTTTCGGCAGCACTCCTTACATTTACCTTTCGGAATAGGTAACATCTGCTTCATCGCATTCTGTTTTATTTTCTCTACAATCTCTACAATCGTTTTCCTTTTAGAGGATACTTAAACAGCTAGAAATAATAGGAATCGAGGTTTAGGACCTATGGGGGCTGCCGAAGTCGTGTAAAGCCATGTTTTAACACAAATTGCTGAATAAGCTGCGATGAATGGGCAGGTCCGTTGTCGTGAGGAAAGATCAAGCAGACACTTTTCCACAAATCAGGCAGTTTCCGTCTTAACAATAACGTACTCGCTTCAGAACTTCTTTTTAATACTCTTTGTTTGCCGAACGATCATTGAAGCGTATTCATGGTTACAAACCTTCCTGATCGAAGAAAACAGTGAGCATTGCCTTGATGTTGCTCCGATTCTGGCGCACTTACTTCGCTCTCGTGAATCCAAGTACCTTCTACTGCGAAGATTTGGCCTTTGTCCCAGGGTCATATCCAGTAATTACTTTTTTGAACATTTCCGGGTTGTTCCTGATTGATTTTAAATTGTCCTGAGCGACTCGATAATTCTTTTGCTCTTGCATCAGCAGGTGTTGAACGAATTTGTATAGCCACGAAGTACATTCCTAAACCTTTACACCAAATTTCCGAACGAATGGTACTTCCACTGAAGTACGACCTTTGAAAGTCGAAAGCAGAACTATGTTGAAAGTTGAAAAGTAGCGCATGAGAATCCTGAATATACATAATTAATTAATATATTGATCCATATTGATCCCATTTGATCCATTATAATTTTAAGATAGTAAAAAACTTTTATTTTTCTTAAATTTGTTCAAACAATGAGAAGGCAATAGTTTGAAAATGAAAACAGACTAGGTCTCGTTGATAATTTCTAAATAGTATGTTTTTGAACATGAGTTCTAAATAATTTTCTTTTTATCAAGTAATTAATTTTTCACTATTGAATTAGGAAATATCTTGTCTAAATGGCTACTATATTCATGAAATTAATTGTAACAATTCATATGTATTGATTTTTTAAAAGAAAAATGCATTGTTACATATATGTAATTGTTTGAAATTCCCCAATCCGAATATCTTCGAAGGCTCAAGCTTCAATGTATGCATGTAAACGGTTATGACATTGCAATTCTAAATTAACTTTGGTTGCATTAAATAGGAAAACTGAATATCTAAAATCAGAACAAAAGTTTGAATCTCCCGTTCTAAACAAACACAAAATCGATATCGACAATAATAACAATACTTTGCAACATAAAGATCCTTGGTTAATTAATCTATCCAATACTATTATTCCAGAACCTTTAGCACATCTAATTTACTTTGGCGAGAATTATAGTTATAAGTTTGTTTCTGAAAACATCAAAATTTCTTCGAAATTTCTAAGGATTTAGAATCCAACGTGAAAAAAATTCCAGATAATGCTCTGAAAAAAATTAGAGACAAAATATTATCACTAACTTCTACATATTTAAAGCAACCTACTCGAATTTCTAATACTGACCGAATTATTACCAAAAACATTAAAGCGACTGATCATTTTATAAGCCATAACAAAGACTTATTAATAATAAGAGCAGATAAGAGAAGCGTTATTGTGTTGAACGAACAAGGATACAACAATAAAGTTAATATACTGCTTAATGATCGTAATACTTACAAACAGATCAATTCCGATCCTTTAAAAAAGTTATAAAAAAATATTCAAACTAATTGATGGGTGGAGACTAAATAAGTTTCTTATTCCTAATGTTAGAGCAAAGGATCTTATTACAGACAATTCCAATATCGCCAGATTTCATGGTCTGCCTGAGATCCATAAACAACACTACACTCTAACACCTGTTGTCTCTTCTATTAATACTCCCACGTATTTTTTAGCTAAAATTCTTAATAAGGTCATTTCTGATCCTTACCCACTTATAAATTTTTAGTTAAAGCTCTCAGTTGCAAAGATTGCATCACTGAAACTCTGTAGAACTGAAGCACTAAAGTCTGCAGAAACTGAACTAAGGAGCGGTCCTTCCAGGGGGTAATAAGCAAAGCCCCGTGGAATATCGAGGGTGCGAGTTATCATGCTCTCAATCCATGACGTGATTGTCAAATCAAGAACTGAATGGAGGACCATTTCGCTGGCCCCACCACCTACGCAATTTTAAGTTTGTTTAGGCCAAATATTTACTGCAGAATTTGTTCAAATTTGTTCAAACAAAATTAGAATTTGTGCAACAACGAAAGTACCTCGTTTCTTAGAAAAACACTGGCGGGGTCAGCATAACATTTCGCTGGTCTCGACATTATCCAAAATGAACTTTATATTGGCGCATTATTATTGTCTTAATTTGTTCAAATTTGTGCAACAAACTTCAACCCCTAAAAACTAACCCCTATGCGCCAAACACCATGGTGGGACCAGCGAAATATTTCGCCAGCCCCGACATTGTCCAAAATCAACTTTATATGGGCGCATTATTTTACTCTCAATTTGTCCAAATTTGTGTAACCAACTTCAACCCCTAAAATCTACCCTCTGCGAGGCAAACGCAATAGCAGGGCCAGCAAAATATTTCGCCAGCCAGTCCCGAAATTGTCCAATATCAACTTTATATAAGCCAATATATCCAACCCACCGCCGAAGGGGGTCAGCTCTACAAGGACCGACTCATCAGAAGCTATGGAGATTATTAACATCGATGACAAGAAGCAAGTTATCTTGGTTGAAGAAAAGATGAATGGTTTCTCTGTAAAGAGGGAAAACTGCAACGGTGCCCATAAAAAGAAAACCCGCCAAGCGTGGCTCTGAAATAGCGAGTGGACTCGGATAACACAACATCATCCGGAGCAACTACTCCCGCTCGTCCTCCGGGAAACATGAGGAGGAACTTCAAAGACACTCCCCCGAGCGAGGAGTTGAAACGGCCGATGGCTTCAGAAATGCAGGTTCTTACTTTCGCACAGATGACTAAGAGCGTCCTGACGAGAGTTGCAGTCGCATCGGTTTATAGCTGGACAAAATGAGGGGAACATCTCCAAAGAGTAGATTGCACTACCCCAAAAGGGGCGCGCCCTCGGATTCGACAACATCTTCTTCAGGTCGGAGGCCATCGTAGTGCAGGCTGCCGACTTCTTGTTGAGGGATTAGCTTGTTGAGAGCATACCAACTTTAAGGCTCAATAAGGAGCTGAGCATGGAGATTGTGGGATCCGACGGTGGTTTTGAAGCGCCGGAATTCCCAAAAACATACTCTACGAACAGATTCTTGGAAAGTATACTCCAATAGACAGGGAATCAGACTAAAGGGAACGGGTTGGATTCTAGCTGTAGATCTCTCCGAAACAGCCATTAGGTTCCTCAGGGCTCTAGAATACTGACCCTATTTATGGAAATGTAGGATCTCCTTCTGGATGACTCAATAGGGCTCCGTAAGAGGCCAAAAAGCGTCACGAGATGCCCTGGATTAGTCGGTCAATGGCTTAGTGGTGGATTAGTGGTGCAGACAGGCATTGCCCTTATCCAAGGACCCTGGTTTTACAGGGAAAAGTTTAGTGGCTTAGGAGGGCGTGGCTCCATACATAAGGGGCCACGCGAAAAAAAGCCCCACAAGCATTCATAGCCGTCAAGAGTATGCATGCGATTAAGGTTCCTAAGCTCTACTCCAGGGACCTCACCGATCAAGGGCAACGGAACTGCGGACCAGCTGTCGAAACCCGTACTGGGACTAGCGTCTTGCTGCATCGGGATGACCATCAAAAGCTAGATCTGGACGAAGCACCGGGAGTACTGTAAACAACCCCAGGTTTGCCGACAGACGAAAATCATCCTGGGCTCTACGTACAGGATGAACAGAACCAGAAAAATCCTGAGATTACCCAAGAAAGACCTAAGGATAGTGGTTCAGATGCCTGGGCAACATCCCAAGACAGAGTACAGGAACTGCAGCATGGACAACGAAACATCTCTGCATGTCTTATGTTAGAGCCCGGCATTAGCTAGGCTGAGACAACAAACCCTGGGAGGAAATTACTAAATTAACCATTAGACGAAAAAAAAACATCGGGACAATATACCTATCACTGGTAATGAAACTATAACATTGATAATGAAATGCTTTTAAAATATTGTTCGATTTATTAATTTCAATAAGTTCTGTATTTAAAAATAAAAGCGATTAGAAAGTGCGACGATAAGATAATTGTGACCAGATTCGTCGACTTATTAAATAATTTGTTTTAAATCAAAACCGTTTTAACAGACAAGGATTTAGATCTCAATGCGCCCCAGGTCAACTTAATTTTTCCGCCTTTTTTCAATTTTTGATACTAGTCTTTTTATTCCAGAGTTAACAAGCAAGAAAAACAGAGAATACATCTGAAAACAGACGCATTCTGTGATAATATACCAAATTTAGGCCGCCGTGACGCCCCTAAAAATTTGACGCCCTATTTAAATTTTCATTACTTGGTTTTTTCGATTGCAGAGCATTGCTGAGTTGACGAGCAAACAAAAAATATAATAGAAGTGAAAACAGACGTGTTCTGTACATTGTGACGTGGTGTTTTATGGGGGGAATAAAAAACCTCAGTTTCGTCGCCTAAATTTTTTTTACGAGATAAGGTAATTAAATAGGAATAACTTACTATCTGTCTTAAAAATTTAGATTCCTTAATTTTTGTACAGATTTAAGTGAAAATCTTAGCAGAAAAAAATTCTAAAAATATGGGTCAAAATGCAAGTTGCAGGTCAAGGTTTTGCCTATACTTATACAAAGTTTTACCATTTTCAGTTGATTAGCGATTATTTCCTGGCTAGTGAAAGGTGAAAACGTACCATAATCTTATGATCGTTTCAGAACACTCAACTCTGAATGGCTGTTAATCCCTTGAAATGCATTATAAAAATTCTGCAAAAATATATGAATTTCATTGATTCTTTCCCTGCACAATGGTTAAATTTAGAGCCAAAAATGATCCAGGTTTTTGCAAGGTATATCAAGTTTTTTCAGGTATAATTTTTCATAATACGAAGCTATTTAAATATTTCGCATTATTGTAAAACAACTGACTCTGAATATGTTGACAATTCAACATTTTAACTAAGAAACCTTTTTTTGTACAAAATGTATTATGTTCAAAATTATTATTTTGTTATAGTTCAAAATTATTATTTTGTTATAGTTCAAAATTCTCTTTTTTGCGGTTGAAAAATATTTGTTTCGTGGTTGACACATAATCTTTTTGAACTGAAAAAATGACAACTGTCCCATGTTTGATTGAAAAATTATTTTCTGCAATTAAAAATGTATTCAAAATGAATTTTCAACTAAAAATATGTAACTTGAACTGAAGAAGTTCAAACCAAAAAGATCAATTTTCAATGCAAGAGTTAAACTTTCAACATGGTTTTATTTTCAACCAACAAAATTAATTAAACCAAAAAGATTAATTGTTAGTACAAAAGCTTAACTTTTAACCAAATAGTTTCACTTTCAACCAAAAAGATGAAATTTCAACTAAAATGATGAATTTTCAACTAAAA
>CAKNWT010324638.1:831-13544 GCA_932066315.1 Andricus coriarius | reverse complement strand
CGATTTGTATGGTCGAAAAAAAAAATTATCTTATGTAATGTAGCCAAATGGTCTAGAGTCATATCCTTCAACTAATCGTCTTCTAGTGTATACCGGGCGACATATTTTTTCCTACTGTTGCGTAATTACCTGATGACAAGGTGTTCTGCGGATGCTACTAAAATTTAATTTAACTGGTTGTGTCTTTTTAATAACGAGATCACAGATTGAGTCAAAGTTTATCATTTCAGAGTTTTTATAGTTTAAATTGATACCTTTCACTTTGCAAACAGTGTGATTTTTACCATGAGGTGATCGCACCTTATATGCATAAAATTTGGGATCACCTGAGACAAATTTTTCTATAAAACTACCGGAACCATAAACTTCGAGTTCATCTGTTAAATCACCTAATAGGCAACCTGCATCTGGATAATACTCATTTGGCTCTTTAGAGCTGGCAAAAATAACTGAATCCGTGTCAAGATAAAGGCCACGACGATCTAGTTGCTTCAAGTAAGTGAATAACTTCAAGCGTGCCTGAGCTGTCGTGTCATCTGCTATAACCACATTAGTAAAAGGCGATGGCGTCACAGCTTCACTTTTGTACAACCATGAGGCATAAATACTATTATCGTCTACAGGCAAGACACTGTTGAGAATTTTATCAGGACTCTGAACAATTTCAAGCAACTCTTGCTGACTCTGAATGCTCTCAGTCTTCGGCATATTTTCTCGTTGGCCGAATTTCCCCCAAAATGAATTGAGACAAAGTTTAGCCAACGAGCGCAATCCTGGATTCTTTTTAATGTTATCTGGATCTAGGGCTATACCTTCAGACTCTAATATGTTTTGAATGAATGCCTTTTTCGATGCCTCATCAGTGCAATAGGCAGGGTATCCGCTGGCTTCATGTTTCAGTTTCAAAAATCGGTTCATGTATTCTACAAAGAGACCACCCATTTTTGTGATCTTGTCATATTGAGTAATTTCATACTGCCAAATTTCAAAAATAGAGGTAATTGTATAACCCTATTGAATTGCTACTTTTAGTTCGTCGGAAACCCATGTTCCTTCTATTTCTCTCTCACTTGTACTATTCACATGCGGGCAATCTTGTTCTAGTTGTAATTTATAACAAGTATTGCACAGAGGAAACATGAGTTTACCGTGCATACGGAGAGGTAAAACAGATAAATATTTGTCAGTAGGAGGCAATACCCTGCATTTGACTAATCCCTCAACATTGGTTAAATCAAAGTTTACACCGGCTAAACTTTTGCAGTCATCACCAATATAAACTTTGGGATGACCTATGGGAAATTTGCCATATTTAGAAATAAATGGATAAAGTGAACAAACATCAAGATATGAAATTTTTACCTTATCCTCAGCCTCATAATACGAAAATGTATTACCTGTTCGACCCCCATAGAATGCATCTCGAGGATTCAATGCTTCAGTCATCAAAAGTGGGTGGTCTTTTGAAAAATCACGTAAATTATCATTTTTAACTTTTTCCATAGCAAAGGAGCACTCCCACTTTTCGACTACCTCATACCCCAATGAGCGAAGTCGATCAGTTTGAGCTTTTGTTCGTTGAAAGCGATCATTTAGTGATTCTGAATTTTTAACCAAATGTGATTTTTTATCCCGATTCAATTTAAAGTAATCAGGACACCTATGCCAGTAGCAACGATGGAATTGGTAAACTACTTTCCTATTGCCTTCTTTATCTTTATAATAGCCATCGACTAAAGAACTATCCGGCAATCTAAATTCTCGTGTCCTACCTGCATGAGTAATTTCAATGTCCAATTCGCGTTCTAAGGCTAATAACCATTCGATGGCTTTTCTCGATTGTTTATCAGCCCGCCTATAACCACCGTTCGGTATAACACCTATTTGATCAGCTTTCAGATCATTTTTTCTAAATACTTTTGAGCAAGCGGATGCAATCGTTATACTCTCAATAAATGGATCGACATTGGCTGCTTTGAGAAATAATTATCTGAAAGCCAAACATGCCCTACGAAGAATATCCACATCATTTATACAATATGATTTCAATTCTTCTTTGAAATTAAAATTGTATTCTGACCTGACACATTCTTCGTGCAACTTGAAAAATGACTCCCGAGCCTCACAAGATATTGTATCCGGTGAAAAATATTTTGCATCCGGAATTTTCCCAATGTATTCCTGATTCTCAGGAGTATTAAATAAATAGGGAAATGTACCCTTTTTCACCTCTTCGAACCCAAAAGCTTTAGGCGATTGGCTTAATGGCATGTGAAGGTAATTCAATCTGTCAATAAAACAAGTTTGATTTACCTTCATCAAAAGAATACTTGTCCCATTTAAAATTATCTCGGGTGGATTTCTCAACCCTTTCTCTTTAATCAGATGGCTTAAAATAAATTTTGCATCAAACCCTTTAGAATTATGAGCTATACAAACGGTTTCCGTGGAATGGGTCATTTTTCGGGTGGCAAATTTTGTAAATTCAGAAACCGGATCATTATCAAAAATATACTGCCTGATTCCACACTATTTGCAACGTACATTTGGATCAGGGTCATCCATACACGCATCACATACCTGTTGTGCAACACACAAATTAGGTACGTGAATTTTCGTGGATTCCTGACCAACGACAGATTCACTCGGCTGAGTTTCAAAGTCGTAAAAAATGTACGCTACTTTTTTATCATGACGCGGATTCGCAATTGGTGTTATGTAGCACAAATGATTGTCTGGACAAACTTTTTTGCACGTAACACAATTTGAGAATCCACATTTATGATCTTTAACATCTAAATGATTAATTAATTTCGAACAGCAACCACAAATTTGGAAAACTGAGCAAATACTTTTTCCTTTGCTGTATGAGTCAGGATGTCAATGATTCCTCATACATGAGGCCCCATAAAAGGACCTAAGGCATGTTTCGCATTTAATCTCCTTTCCGACATTCCCAAACAGAATATTACTTTTTGGTTACATGGTGGCGAAGTGTGACAGGCGTTACATTTTTCAGAGCACAAATTACTTTCTGAATTTTTGTAAGCCTTGTTACATGGCGCACAAAATTTTCTACTACCCCCGTACCTATCAAAGATAAAATTGGAGAAAAATGGCATTTGGTGGCACCCTCATACAGCAAATAAATATTTTGTTTAATTATTTCCCCTTTACTCAAAATTGCTGAACTGCCGTCATAAAAAGCTTTTGCCTTTCCTAATCCAAATCTATCAAAATGGTACACTATTATTGCTATCTGAGCTTTTGCTAATAATTGTTGATATTTAATTAATTCTGGAATACCACATCCATTTTCTGGTATAATTACACCGGCGTCTAGCGTTAGCCTATTAGAGGCAGTGCGCTGATGCACTCCACCTCTCTCGCGCTTTCGACGCCAGTCATTTTTTAATTCGACGTTGGTTTTGTCAATCATCAATTTCCCTTTAGAAATTGCTGGCAAAATGGCCTGTGGTAGACGTGTATTTTCTTTACTAACTATTGTTAAAACTGATGGCTTAAAAATGTCGGATTGCAATTTAACACGACCTTTACCGTCTGGTACCTGAACACGGGTCATTTCAACATGAAAAATATCGTCGATTTCAAAACCTGTGGCACTTTGACAACTTTTGCAACAAGGTCCCACAGGTCTTCAAAAGACAAGTCTTTTAATGGAATGAAGGCTTTCCACGCTACCCCTTTCACGAATCCATCGGACCAAAACACTAATCCTACTACATCGGTTGGATCGCACCAATCAACTAAATATTCGAATAATTCGCGAAATGCCGATTCGAGCCATTCCACGGGGTTATTCTCGCCAGGTTGAGAAATTTTAAATTTTAATTTCAACCCATATAAACCGAATTTCTGAATGTATTCCGAACTTTCACTTATTTTACAAATAAATTGCGAATCTTTCACTCTCTCATTCCTACCTTGCGCATCGTCCAGGTTGTAAGTTGCCGGTACGTCTGGGGCTCTGGAGGGTCCTGCAACCTGAGATGTACCGATGTTCAGATGGGGTACTCTCGGGGGTGCAGTAACTTGCGATGGTTCACCGTCAGACACCTGCTGCCCAGCACCGGCTTGAACCCGTACGATGTCATGAATGGTATTCTGACATTGTGCCCTCCTTAGCCTGATTATTTAAGAGAAATTATTACGAATATTTTTTTTTAAATATATATTTTATACTTAATACTACAAATCTTATCCTCTTGCTTTCTTTTCCTGGACCATTTTTCGCTGTTCCTCCTTCTTCTTCAGGGCATTGGCTTTAATTTTATTTTATTCATTTTTCCGACTCTCTTCGATTTCTTTTAGCCGGATTCTCCTCTCTGCAGCTTTCTTCTTCAATACTTTTGCGTCCGCATGCTTGACCTCCACTAATTTCTTCAACATCTCATCTGTATCTAATTGTTTTGGCTCCGTCAATTGAGCCTGGTTTTGATGATTATGTTGATGCTGATGATGTTGTTGTTGCTGATGATTTTGCTTCAACTTCTTCAATCGTGGATCGCGTTCCATCGAAACTGGGGCCACCTCATCATCATCATCAATTACGTGCACAGTCTGAGTCAGCATTTTGGGTGGATCCCTTGCTTTGCCCTGCTTCGAATTTTTCGCAAGACATCTTCTTGTGGCCTTTTTGGTTCTGATCACATCATTATCTGCTGAGCGTTTTCTCTTCTTCTCGATCCCCCTGTACGTTTCGAGGATGGACAGCGTTTCGTTGGTAACGCATGCTTCTGTGGAAAAAAATATTATCTTATTATTTGAAATTTATCAAAATCATTATATTTTTCAATTTATAAACAAGATTTAAAATTTTTTCTAATCAAACAATGACAAAACCTACAAAAATAAATAAGATTTTAATTTTTTACTAACCTACTCTTTCCTTTCCACCTTCTATTGCTATGTCCAATAAATGACGCATTTTTATGGCTGCTGGGAGACATCGGACCAGTATTTCTTTATTGTTTGTCTCCGTTGCATCGTTAATTAAATTTGCCATGTTAACAGCCGAAGTACATTCAGCAGCGTAAGCCTCCAAGTCAGCCATTACAGCTAAATGCTCACTGACTGCCTAATGAGCAATCCTGGCATTGTTTAATCCACTGTCACACATTTTTTTTAATTTGATTTGAATTTGGATCAATCACACTTCACTTACTTTTTATTGAGCACTTTTAATCCTCTTTGAAATTTTGGGCACTTCACTCACTTTTCTTATTAATCACTCTTAATTCACTTCCAATTTGGGAATTATAGAATTGCAATAAAAACTCGGGTGGTTATCTAGGGACAGTGTTGCACAAGCAATGACAAGGTCTAGACTGATTTTGTTGGGGAAAATCTGACTTTCTTGCAAGGAAAATGGGCCCATCCCCTCTCCTTTGTTTATGGTCACATCCCCCAACATTCTTGAAAGGACCCTTAAGCATCTATTGACAAACTTTTTCACGAACCCATACAGCTTTCCAGCAAATGTATTATATTCTTAAACCAAAATATTTTTTTATCATATATAAAAAAATGCATAGAATAATTATTACAACATTTCAATGTTTAATCCATTTTTTCTTACCTTATATATCATAATTCTCAAGCAGGGAAGTTCTTGATTAGTTGTTAGTAAACTCGTATCAATTAGTAAAATTAACATCCGAATTACTTACTTTTGACTGATAATTAGTAAGAGAAAGACTATACTGAAGTGAATTAGTAAGCATTTTTTTACTAATTCTTACTCAAAGTGTATTTCAAAACTACTTCACATATATGAACCTATTTCAAACTTGAGTGAACTATTTTTTCTCTCCCCTCCATCTAACTTTAAAATCCATATCCCCCTACACCCCATTCACATTTGTCCCCACTTTTGTGGATTTTCCCCCACTACCTAACTAATAACCTATCATAGTTAAAGAACACTATATGAAGCGTGTTTAGGCACGATTTTTAACCCCACCACCTAATATTCGTTCCTTTTGATACATAAGTTGCGTCTAAGACTATCTGTTCATTAGTTCCTCTACATCTCTTAACACAATAAGTGCAATGTCTCCAAATATGCTAAATCCGATAGACTCAGACTTTGAAAATATCATTACCTTCCAAGCTATTACAAATGATGGTGATGCTAATTCTTCTTCAAGCAATAAAAGAAAAAAAGTTCACATGACAGAAGTTGTGCCTTCACGTAGGACAACTAAGCATCTTATCTTAACTACACTGCACGCTCTCAATAATTCCTGAAGTAAGAATGTAATTATTGGATTGGAACTACAGACTGATGGACGTTTTGAACCAATTGTCAAAATTGTTACTAATAAACTACAAGGAATCACGTTTGGGGTGCCAACATGGACGAAATTCCTGCAACAGATCAATATCATCGACGATTACTTTGAAAAGGACAAACGACCCTCATCAGATCATACTGACCCCCTTGAGATAAATGACTACAAAGTGTTATTTACAATATCTTTTGGAGAGAAGACCATTCTTTTCGACAGTATACCTGGACCTGTTGCAGAATGTGAAAATAGTGAAAATCCTTGTGAAGCGAAGAAACAAAAAGTGTATGTACCTGCTGTTGCAATTAAAAAAAACTACTTTCATTGGTTTGAAGAATGTTCTTTTATGTGCAGACGAGTACGTTAGTATGCTAGAAGCCTTGTGTGGCTTAGTCTAAATATGCGTGACTGAAATTGTAACATTACTAACTGATCATTGCATTTCCGAAAAGTTACCTGAACGAACTGAACAATTTATTTTTAACCTCATGAACAAAGAGAAAAATAATTATTATAAAGACGTTCTTCATGCACTATTATCGTCGAAATTTAATGATTATTATCTCGATATTGTATATCAGGAAATTGGTGGCGTTTTATTAACGCACCTGACTTCGCGTATACGTGCAAATGTCCTAAAAAGAATTACATTTAACTGGCGAGTTAAGATAAGTGTAAAAATGTAAGAAAATCATTTTCGATTTACATTTTTCATCGTATAATAAATATGTATTTTTAATTTTATGTCAACATGTGTCTACTCATTATCCTTCCCTTACTGAATATATAGTAGCCTTAAGATAGTTATTTTTTGAAGTTTAACTTTTGGAGGTATCAAAAAATCGTCCAAAATCTTTTTTCAGCTTCAGAATACAATTAATTTTGCACGTCTCTAAAAAAATTTACTTCTGACAGACGGTCAATTAGTAACGTGAGTCAAATAGTGCGGTGAAGGGGACGGGGGGAAAGTGGAGGGGGTAGTCTGCCCATAGTGGCCCGGTACCACTCGGACAGGCCGAAAATTTCAAATATCCCTCCCTCCCAGGGCACGCACTGCAGATCACTGCGGTAATTATGTCTATTCTTCGGCCTAACCGTCGAGCAACAGCATGGCGTTAATCGCTCTACACCTGCTCTGCTGGAAACGCCGAAAAGTTATCTTAGGCAAAATTTGCACCCGTTTGCCACAATAAATAGCATTTCTGCAATTATTAGCGCCTAATACGTAAGTATTTACTTTTTTATGATTTTATTTCTTTTCCGTGGTGTCTCGTAGATCCTAACCTCGTCAGCGGGCATTAACAACAAAGCAGCCGACTCGCGGCATATATATGTATGCATATGTGTGTATTTAATTTCAATCAATAATGGATGTATTATGTACTAAATTTATTAAAGAAACACATTTTTTGTACTGGTCGTGGTTTTTTACCTTTTTAAAATTATCCTTTTTTCATGCACCTATTAAAAATAGTTAAAGTATAATTTATCGAATAAACAATTTTTTTCAATGCAATAAAAGTATTTATCTCCATTTTTTTCATTGCAATAAAAGTATTCATCTCCATTTTCCCAAAGTTTCATTGATATATCTATATTAAATAAAAGGATACAATTTTTTGCGTAAAAAACGAATTTTCTAAAAAGTTGATTTAATAATTGCTATATTTTATGTCATAATTCAATTTAACAGTTTCGGTAATAAAATATTGCAATTCCTGAAGAAATTTTACGCCGAAATCATATACTGTATGTGTTATTAAAATTAAAATTTCAAGAATATAAACAATTGAAATCGTGAAAAGCATATGTGCACCCATATGGCCTTCACGTTACTGGAGCCTTGTCAAATCTTTAGAAGTTTCTGCACTTTTTATTCGAAAATCTTAAAGAAATCTATAATTTGCTTTTGATTTTTTCAAATTTTAAATTATTCTGGAAATGTTTTCAAAACTTCTATATATTTTCTAAACCTATTCGAATTTTTCCTAGAAATCTTGAAGAAAATTTTATTCTGTTGAAATTTTTCAAAATTCTTAAAAAGCTTCTAAATTTTCTGTTCAAAATCTTCAAAATTACAATCAAACATTTTTTTTTAATTTTTTCAAATTTCAAATTATTTAAAACATTTTTTGAAAAATTGTACATACCTTTTTAAATGATCCGAATTTTTCCTAAAATTGATGAAAACCTTTCAAAACTAAAAATCTTCCCTGAAAATCTTCTAGATTTTTTTCTCGATATTTTCAGAAAATTTTTCAAATGTTTCAGAATATTTTTAATTTATCTTCAAGAATCAATATTTCAAAGTAAAAAATCATTTAAATTTATCCCAAGAACTTTAAAAAATTTGTTTATTGTTTTAAATTTTGCTCGAAATTTTTGAAATTCTACATTTTGTTAATGCATTTTTGGAATCTTCTTAAGATTCTTCTTTGAAACATCTTTCAAAACAAATCAAATTTTTCCTAACATTTTTCAAAATAAAAAAAAGTGTTTTAAATTTTCACAGATTCTTTAAATGAATTTTATTGTCGGTGCCGGTAATTTTTTGGTTACCGGTACCGATAAAGACATTCTAAGTTTTTTCCATACCGTCAGTAAGATATTTGGGAATACGTTCAATGATTTAGGTTTTAATTCAAAAGATTATTTTTATTTTTGAATTTTTATTGCCTAGTCTAGTGCCTCTCTCCCTATTGTTGACTGAGCCTGTTCAGTTACTTTTAGATGCGATAACGATTTATTTATTTTTATTTACAAACTGATCTTAGAGTAGCGTCGTTGGGTCAGTCAACAGAAAGGCCTAATCTGTTATAGATTATTTAGGTTAGGGCAAATAATTAATTTAAGGTGATTTTTATATAGCTTTGAAAATGTAAATTCTTTTGTAAAAAATTTTGTGATGTACAGTAAGATTATGTTTTACACAAGTAGAAGCGCATGTCACCAGCAATATCGATATGTATTAAGAGTCAATAAACTAAATGCGACAAGATTTTGTGACGTGATGTTCAATAAACCAATTTTTAATTGTTACATTACAAATTGACTGTTTACTTTTTTTGAAATTAGTGATTCCTTTACTTTTGGAATCGACCACCCCCTCTATTATTATCCAGATTTAAGGGGCTGAGCTAACAATATTTGGATCCGGTATGCTGCATCTTACTAATGTTTTGATTGGGGTTTAAGCTTTCAAGTATTTTGCCTTCCAAAGTTTTTGCGTCACAACATGGGATTGCTAATTTGGTTTGAAGAAATCCATTCTCTGCATCATTTCGCACGTTTTTTTACTTACTTCATCAATTAATAAATAAATCGTGTGCTAAACGATATTCACTCATGCGCAGGCGCACTTTCTCCGCTAGCCAAACAAATGAAATCCTTCAAGGCCATGTAACGAGTGCACCAGCTGATCCAGTCAGTCCTGAGATCAATATTTTTTACCCATATTTCAAAACAAAAGTTAAAATAATGCGGAAAAAGGTTCGAAAAATATTAATAAATATAAAAGGGCCGTTTGTGGCATGGCACAGCATTGCGAGAAGAAAAAAGTTTATTATTGAAAATAATAAATATCGGCAGAAGTTTGATTTCTAACTTTCTTTGTCGGTGAAGAAGAAGTTCAGTGTTGGTAACTTTTTTATTTTTTTGAGGCTGCAGATGGCGCCAGGGGTGATCCATTGTGACACACCCTTCTTCAGAAGCGCGCCAAAGTTGAAAATTTCGAACTCCGATGAACTCTGCTACGACCAACGAGGATCTCCTCCGTCCAGACCCGTCGCTTGAAGAGGTTGAAACCTCAACTTCCTTGTGCGTACCCTTAATTAAAGCACTGATTCCATTTTTTATTTAATGTAGGTTTATTAAATTTAAAGTTTCAGGAAAAGAAAATGAACCAAAAACTAGATCAAGTCAAATTCCAATTTAATTAAGTAGATAGTCAAATACGAAGTTACATAGTCAGATCCTTCAATCCCAAAAATGATTCTAAGTTCAAAGCTTAATTTACATGAGCGAAAATCAAAAGATAAACCGGTCGCGACCGAAGGAAGGATCTTTCTGACTTCCTCAAATCGTTGATCTGCGATCGATGGGTCCAGTATAGTGGCCCAGGATCCCCTTCTCTATGTACATTTTTACATTTACTTCCGCCTTTCGAGGAGAGCGACCAATGGGTTTTTCTTTAATTCCTTTTTCTAGTGAAATGCACGCCGACGAGGACCCTCCCCCGCGAGTCACCCGTTAAAGCATACAAACAGTCATGATGGCCGCGTTGACGGTTGCGTCAACCGTCACGATAAGAAATTGTGGTACCGAACACGTACAGGAATTTATGATTTATAAATATACAAGACCCGCTTCCGCCGGCAAGGCACCTGTAAAACCGCCGGTAAAACAGCCATCTGTTACACCATTTGATATAGAAATAATCACAAGACACAAGTTTGATCATTTCAAACAAAATAACATTTACAAAATGGCACTTACCATGATTTCAAACAAATGTTGCAATTTGAATAAAACTCGATTTTACAAGGGTTTTGATGGTACAGAATTCGGATATAACCTCAAAATTAAAAAATTAAAACATGCAATATGGATTTGCATGCAATCCATAAAACTCATAGTTTCGTAAGTTTTTAGAGGTTGTGAAATTCAAATCTAGCCGACCTCAAGGACCACTTGAGATCCGTCGAAAGATCGCCTATTTTGAATAAGCCCACGCATTTTGAATGGGGGGAGAATTTTATCAATTGTCATTTCATTACAATTAACGGTTTGAAATGGATCCTAAAATTTTTTTGCTGGAATAATATGAACAGGATTTTTTCAGTAATATAAAGAGAACATTCTGCATGAGGAATAAATTTGAAAAATATTTATACAGGGTGACAAAATAAAAACTTGAATTTCAAAATACATAAAAAATACACCTTTGTTCTTGTTTAAAGATTCCTATAGAACTTTAAAATTAATTTTAACCTATCATTTTATATCAAGTCTTATTTTCAGGAATTAAGGATTCAATAAAATCGATAAGAAAATCGATAAACAAAACTTATAAAAACGCAAAATTGCATTGAAATCGACCTTAATTAACTAGCTAACATCTTTTTGAAGCAGTGGCGGATTTCCCATACAGGATACATCGGCTGCAGCCTAGGGCGGCAAATTTCTGTCAGCCTAGGGGCGGCAAATATATAAATCCGCCACTGTTTTGAAGTAAATGATAGGTAGCAATATATTTCAAAGTACTATAGGAAACTGTAAACTATAAAAAATGAGTATTTTTCGTGGATTTCGAAGTTTAAGATTTTATAAATTATAGATTAGTTTAGGACCGACCTGTAATTAAACTTTCTAAATCATCATGTTATTAGTCAAATCGATTGGCGCTTATATTCAGGAAGCATCATCAGTATTATTATTACTATTGTTATAATTATTGATCGATTCATTTACTTATGCACTTGTTTTGATAGGTTATTCCGAATTTATTGAAATTAGTTCTCAATTAGATAGGTAAATATTGCAGTTAGAACTAAATATCATTAAGAAAATAAGCGATCAGATATTTTTGAATGGATTAGGAGTTTAGGCTATAATCAATTGAAATTAAAACACTATTTCCCTTTTTTTATTTATTTATAAAATTATCGATTCGCTTTCAACTAAACAATTGATGTATGCTAAATTACACTACTATAGAACTATGTTTGATGAGTCAGAGTTAGATGGTAATTGTTAAAGTTAGGAATTAATGTAGAAAGGACAAAAAATATCTTTTTAGACTATCAGGAGTTTAGGGTAAAATAGAAGTAAGAGCGAGTTGGAGTTAGAAAACGTAATTATTAAGCTAGGAATAATTTAGAAAGGGCAAATATATGTATTGAAACTTTAAAGTATTAGAAGTTTTATGGAAAAACAGAAGTATGCGTTCGAGCACCTTTGGTGTAGGGGCGCGGACCCACCGCATTCACTGCGTGGATGAGGGTCAACACTCGATCTCCGAGCTTAAAACCGTACGGTTCTCCTCTCATTATAAACGTTGGATTCCATTTTTGAATGTCGCGCATTAAAGTGATTTCCGGGCACTACAGTGATTTTTTTAAAGATATAGAATGGCACATACAAAACAGTTAAATTTGGACAAAATATTTAAATTGTAGGAAAAATAGTTTGATTCTTTATCAAATAGTTGTATTTTTAGAAAATGATATAAAGTTGCATCAAAACATTCAATTTTAACCAAATATTTAAATTTATTATTTGAAATTAAATTTTTTGTTGAAAATTTATATTTTTGGTTACAAATTGAACTCCTTGATAAAGAATTAAACTATTTTTTCGAAAATGTAAATATTGATATGTACCCCCTGGGTTGTGTAGGTTGGG